>JAJJMB010008071.1:57189-126295 GCA_023531105.1 Papaver atlanticum | reverse complement strand
GGGTAGCTGACATCACAAGCCAAAAAACAATTAGAATTGCTTATGAGAAAGAAGAACGAGGTAAAAAAAGATAGAAAACAAGAAAAGACAAGCAACGTATGTAATGAGATCAAAAGAAGCATACAGCACAAGAATTTGAAACAATATTTCACTGCAGATAATAGCACAAAACAGACAAAAGAATCCCATAGGCATAATCACAGGCAGGTGCCGGTTGGTTCAATAGGCTCTACAGTCCAGACCATGGGTTGATTAGGTGTTCATATTATTACATATACATTGGTTAAGTACCAATTATGTGTTCATATTATTACATAAACATTCCAAGAGCAGTAATCTCCTAATTGGTTAATAAAGTACAAGTTAACCACTCTTTTCCTGTCCTTTTGCTTTTCCCTTTCTAGGCCCTGGGACAACCATTTTTTTTCACTTAAGACACCAGCCTTTCGGCATGTAGTTGTATGATTGCAGCAGTCTATTTAAGTTTAAACTAGAAAAACACACTTGTCATTATCAGTCCTTCAACCCAGTTATCCCGAATATAAACAATCATGCTTCATTCGCACAAGCAATTGATTTCAGGTCGAAAAACCTGGGAAGTACTTAAGAGGCTCTAAAACAACTACCAAGTGGGTTACAAGTCTAAGTATCCTCAACATTTCTACCCAGCCTCCACCTCCACCTACACTGACCACTTCAGAGGCTCCAAAAAAATTACCTGCAAACGGTCTACGAGCATTCTCACAATTCTCTCCTACCCTCCATCATCATATGACTATGTAGTTAATATTATTGTAAGCGCAGGATCCATTGTGTTCTCTATACTAAACCATTATGTAAAGAAAATGGTTGAAAACATTTAATCATCCGAAACAAGCAGTACAACATGTTTTTGGGAACAGATTCAGGCTGACAGGTACAGAGGAACAAAAAAGAAATCTATAATTCACAAAAAGAAGCCGTAAAGTAATACTATAAATAGAAATTTATTTCATTCGCAAGGAACCAAAGTGCCATAAGTGCAGTCACAAAATCAATTAGAGTACTGATATGTTGTATATGCATATGAAAATGTCCTTTGATAAATTCGTGAGGTTTTAGATGAATGTTTTCCATAGACCAGAATGGCCACTTAATTTGTTTTATTATACACATACGTACATACAAGATTGTATATCTAAGTGTGTGGATATTAAGTGTAAAGGAACATGATATAAAAAAGAATGACGGGTAAGAATATGGAATATTTGATCAACACAAACCTGAGTTTCTTTCAGAGTATAACGCTCCAGCAAAGTTTTATTTTCTTCGGGTGTGAGAGGTTGATGTTCAGGGACAAGAACATGCCGACTGATGTTGACAAGCAGCTCCGCTTCCTGCCACAGAATTGTAAGCAAACTTTAATTAATCGTTCTTTTCACGAGATCACAATAAAAGGTAATTAAATCCTTAAAATATTTACTCTCTCTTGAATCTTCAGTACAACGTTAAGTGAACTTATGAACTATAAATGATCTCAAGCCTATTTTGTAACCGGTATTTATTCTTTTCCACCGTGCTTCTATTAGCAATTCAGTATATGGTAACAAGTACAAGTGATTAAGATTGCTGACGAAAGAGCAAAACTTTCTTAATTGAGGTCCAACTAGTTCAATCCTTATAGTGAATAAGGGTTCAGAAGAAATGTTTCGAGGCTCACCAGATCATTGTGGGAACCATTCTTATAAAACCTTACACTTACAAGATGAACTAAAGAAACCTTGTGATTGTATCAATTTTATGACATCGTTTGACTTGACAATTGGTCCTTCAGAAAATAAGTTTAGGTCACTATAGCGCACATATCGAACTAGCTAGTCAGCGGGTCCAAATTAACAATTTTCCGCAGAGCTTGTAACTGAAGAAGCATAATATAGTTTCACTACTAATTCCCTATGTTGTTTAGGGCAAGGCATATGTCAGCCGAGTGAGACGCAGCATACATATACATGAGTATATATGTAAATTCTAGGAATACCATATCAAAATAACTAACTAACAACAAATACGATTCTTAATAGTAATTCATAATAGAGTTAAATTTCACCAATTATGAAGTTTACCTGGAAGACCTCCAGTTGGAACTTGGAAGAAATTTCAGTGATAACTTTCTTGGCAACGGGAGTTAAATTCTGTTGTGAAATCAAAATTGCCTTGTAGACCTCATCATTCTTCACCCGTTCAGTGTAAATCTTCATTGTCCTAACTCCAACTTTGGGTTCATCAGGGAAGAATACATATATATGAATATGATCATTACTATCGTTTCTCTTGCTTTTCTTGATATCAAGATTTTCTCTCTTAAAAGTATCCCCGAATTTAGCGAGAAATCCTGCTCTTGTCTCGTTGATTTCAAAATCCCCAACTAAGTAACCTCTGTCATTCAACATCTGCATCACTGTACGCCGAATTCTGAACAGCCTCGTAATTTCCTCGTCCGACAACATTCGAGTCTCCGAAGCCATCTATTTCTGGTTTTCCTAATACGAGATGCTGAAAAAAAACAAGCAGAATTGTTAAACTAAACTAAAAACCCTAAATCGTAATAGAGTAATTATGCATTCAAATGTGAAGGGAAAATCTTACCAGTATGGAAACGGAGTTCAATGGGGTTAGAGTTCAGGAAGAAAAATCCCGATGGAAGTTTATGAAAGAATACAGGGAGCAGTGGAGGACAGTTGGAGAAATTGAGGCACCGAAGGGTTTAACCGAAGGTTCTGTGGATTCTTTTATTATACAATAAAACCTCGACTAGGGTGTGTTTGGATCCAATAAAGAAAAAAGGAAACTAACCAAAAAAACAAGAAAATTCCTCTTCACTCCGACCGATGTAACTTGGTTTCGAGACAAGAGCTAGGTACATATTAAGCTCTAAAAAAACCAAGATGATACCTTTGACTTACACAAATACCAGCCATATTATTTGGTACTTTTAAAAACCATATCAAATAAAAATGAAACAAAAATCTTATTTCAATTTAGAATTGATAAATTTAGTTTTCATTCTTTTTTATATTTTCAATCTTGCCCATCACTATACACAGGCATATAAATCTTTCTTTTTCTCTCATAATTCATTTTTTTCCCTCCTTTCCCCTAACACCACCACCACCTCCTACCTCCGCACCACCACAAACCACTACCATTTTCAGATCTAATACCAACACCTCATCCTCTTCGTCCTCTTCCATATCCACCAACACCTCTTTCTTTTTTCTGCTACTACCATTTCACATCGTCACCAACAGTACCTCTGCCACCACCAAACCGGTTACGATGTTCATATCTGACATCAATACTACCTCCTTCATCGCATCCTCCTCCCTCTTCACCACCAGCAGCATCACCTTCTCCTCATACTTCTGTACCACCAGCAAACCACAACCATCTCCACCAACACCGCTTTCTTGTCTTCTTTCCCCAACACCCATCAGCAACACCTCCTCCTCGTCCTCCTCCACCACAACTAATAGATGAAGCGATTGATAGTAATATAATGGAATCTGAGAGTGGGTGTGTTAATCGACACCAATATATAACCTAAACCCTAAAATGAGAAATCATTTATTCTCATTCGATTTCCCCCCAAAATTAGTTAGTTGCAGCCGAGAGCTCAGATTGGATCTGAGATTAAGACGGATGATTTATCGATGAAGGAGATTAAAGGGGTTATTATGGAACTGGTGGTGGAATTGATTGCTGAAGTAGACAGAGATGTAGCTGAGATTTTGATGAATTTGGTTGATTGTTGTCGTTGAAATTCATGGGTTTGACAGAAAGAAGAGCAGTGATGTTTGATGCTGGAATTTATAAAGAAGAGATGGTTTTGCTGGTGGATTTGATAGATTGGCAGCAACATCAGTGTGGGTATGGTGATGAATGTTGGAGCTGAAAATATGGGTTCAATGGTGGATTTGATAGATTGGCAGCAACATCAGTGTGGGTATGGTGATGAATGTTTGAGTTTACAACTACTTGACAGTACACTAATATTTACGTCTTCGTTTATAATTATTTTAGTGGTTTGTCCATCAGGATCGTAGATTTCATCATCTTCTTCTTTCCACCAAATTATTCATTCACGAACGAGTTCATCTTCTTCCTCAAATGCTCATATCTGACTAGAGTTACTTGCTCTATCATTTGTAGACCAAAAGTTGCAGAAAATTGCTCGGGAGTGGTCTGCAATATCATATTCTTTATTCTCCTTAACTTGAAAAAATCTGGTACAAAACGTGGACTTTGCTTGTCATATGTACTTAAGATCATCTTCGCGGCTACCATTTTTTTCTTCAATTCCTCTTCCTTCATTACACCTTCATAGAATTGTTTGTAGAAATTCCAAAATGGGCATGCTAGAAGGGCCTTCATATGCTCTTTCTTATTTTATATCAAAGCCTTTATTTTAGGAGTTGATGTGTTTTGTAGTTGTAGTGGTAAAAAAATTCGTTGCTCGAACTTGTGAAGGATTTTTTTAGACTTAAATTAAACTCAACAATTAAAATAAGTTATATCAAAAATATAAAGAAAACACCGAGACTATGGATTCCACCATTGACCAATTAAGTGATAAACTCTAATAAATATTCATGCAATTTTTTCTTTTAAAGTGATTCTAATATTTTGCCTCTAATAGATTTTTGAATAGTTGTAAACACAAAGCATGAAACATCAAAAGTTTTAAAACCTAGCATGTTCCATCAAAACAACTCACAACTACTCAATAAAAATCAATTTTCCTATATTAGTTCTATGCAAATAATCATATAAAAATATTGCAAAAAATAATTAAAATAGAATTATACCACTTTTCATGGAACAATGGCTTCCTCCGTCGCCTCGGCTAAGGGGTTTAGCTCCTCATATTAATCATGTTCTCAAAATACATGTTTATAGCTCAAAAATTGATTAAAATACACTGTAGTCGCTAAAAGTCTAAAACAGAAGACTGAATCGTTGCTGAAGGGTTTCGGTCACTGCAGAAAGGAACGATAGGCGTTTATTGTCACTGAAATAAGTCTGCTCCTGCGACTGTTACTTGTGCGTCTTATGTTCTTCGTGTCTTCTTCGCAGCAGCAGCAGAACAGAATTTTGTCTTTGATTTTCTTTGCTTCTCTAGTGCTCTAAACCTCTCCAAAGTGTACCTAACCCTTCTTAGGACTCTCACCACCCTATATATACTCAACAGGTCGAGTATCTTGCTTCCAAATCTTGTTTTTTTTCTTTCCCAAGTCACGGACTTTCTTTCTCTTTTTTTTCTCTCTTCTACACGTCTTTAGAAGTGATATTATCGGTTAGATGATAGAATCAAATCACTAGGATATTTTCTCTCCAATTCTTCACGTTTGTTTCCAAAAATAAACCAATAAGTTGCCGTAGATTACCCGTAAAATATTTTTTCCCGTTTCAAAAAAAATCACCGAAAATAAGAGGATTTGATCCCTCTTTTTAACTCCAAAACACGTCACATTCCCTGTTTAATCGTAGCAAGCCCATACTAATCCAAAACATCCAAAAAAAATCCGAAAGAACTCATCCAAAATTCGATCCAAAACTTGCCAGTCGACTGTCAAGTTTTTCCCGCCAAAAAATAAGATTCAAACAAAGGGGATGACCTCCCCTTATCCGGACCCAGGGGTACGAATAGCAAGTGGATACCCCTTAGTAATTTTCTCCCATGAGCGCAAAAACCACTTTTCGAGCCAATTTCGCCGCAAAAGCCCATTTTTCCAAAAACACCTACAAAGGGATAAAATACCAAAATTAGTACAAAAATGGGTACTAACACTATACACAAAAGAGATGAAAATAGACACATAAATGGGTCTATCAAATACCCCCAAACTTATTATTTGCTAGTCCAGAGCAAATCAAAACTACAAAAAATAACATCCTAACTCACTGTCGCAGGCATCGTCGATTGCACTTAGCATGTGCAACAATCCTTTAAACCCCTAGGTGGCCCTAGTGGCCGAGTTATAGTCTCGGGAGGGTTTACCAGAGGTGTACCCACAAAACCTTTACTCCAGACCCTACCTATCTGCGCAGACCCTTGGAATGCACTAAAGAACCTCCTTGGTTGGCATACTTATTGATTACGGGAGGAAGTACACTGATGCAAAATTCCAATTGTTGTATATGAGTTTGCACTCAAGTATACTAAAATTCATATATAAGTGACAGAGATCTACTCAGATAGTCGCACTATGGACATCAATATCCGGAATCAAACAAATCACATGAATAGATTAAGAAGATGGATATAGAAGTAGATGGTTGCGAATGGACTTCAATGCCAAGATGAACCTATGACCTAGTGGATTGAGATACTGGTCTGGACTAATATCAACACAACTGGCATATACAAGGGAACCAGTGGTCGACAATCCTAAATCTACATCAACTCAGCTGGCATATACAAGGGAACCAGCGGTCGATTTATAACAAACCTTTATTTTTATTTTTTTTATTTTTTTAACGACATGATTAGATCTTTTGGATCCAAGCGCATGCTTCTTGTCAGCAGATTACATGGTAATTCCCGTGGATCCTGCATTCCACGCTTGTTTAGGCGATGGAGACAGGGAGAACACACACATATTGCTATCCAAGTGTTAATATTTATTCCGATTGATCTAATTGGTCTAGTCTTTTTTTTTTAGTAACTCAATCACTCTATTTCAACCCAGCAGACATCAACATAAAAATTTGCAAAAACAAAAACAGAAGTAATAAGATGATTCCGAGATACGGTGAAACTATCATGTTATTTCTAACACCTGAGCTCCGTGCTTTTATGAATAGACTCTTATAGATGTTTCCATCTAGTAAGATTGGTTCCTCAACCCCTAAAACCAAAATGCTTCCATCCACTTAGATTGGTTAGTGCCATCCTTAATAGGCATAAATTTCTAGGTTCTGGAGTTTATAATGCAACTAAAAAGTTTCTCCCATACCCCAAAACTTAAATCTAACATTGTCCTCAATGTTCTATAGATAAAATTAAAAGCATGAACAAGGAGAAATTGTTACCATTTGAAGAAAAAGAGTTAAGGAAAGATATTACCGTGTTGCATGAGAATGGGTTACCTCCCAAGAATTGCTAAGTTTAAAGTCTTCAGCCAGACATCAAGTACCATAAAATGGATAATTCCCTTTCAAATCATATATCAGTAGTCGAAATAACTGTGGGTCATCAGAACCAAATAACACTGCCACTAATATAAGACAACTGCACAGGACTAGAAAATTTAACAGACGGAGCACAACCTGATCTAAACTTTCTTGCAAGACAACTGGGTTTATCTGTGACGCCCTCTTAGGCTTCATGTGAGTGTCTGGACAAACATATTTTTCCGAACTATGAGTTCCCAATTCCTGGACAGTATCAGGAGGATCGGGTTGTGGAGTCGGGACAGACTCAAGTAATACCTCAGGCACACTGGACTCGAGTCCCAAGTTAGGGACTTCTAATAAGGATACTTGACCATCACTACCCTCAAAATTAGGGTAGTCATTTTTCTCAGAAAAACCTCTAATTATTGCTTGAATTTCAGGATCCTCAGAGTCTTTAAAATACTCAAGAGCTTCTTCCAGTTCTCTACCCCCAAACTTAGGGTCATCATTACTCACAGAAAGACCTAATACTAGTGACTGAATTTCTGGGTCTGTAGAGTCCTTAAAATATTCGAGAGCTTCTTCTAGTTCTAAAGTTTGGTCATCTATCTTACCTAAGATAATTGTCTCATCAAATTCATCTAAAGAATCACCAAACAAAGTGTCGTCCCAATTATCCTGAACTAGATCCTGAACCAAATTACTAATCATATTCACTTCCTCTAAATCATCAGAAGGTTGTCTAGTAACATTAAAGACATTTAGTTCAGTGGTCATATTACCAAAGGATATGTTCATAAGTCCGGTCCTACAGTTGATAACAGCATTAGACGTGGATAAAAATGGGCGACCAAAATCACCGGTATTTGATTCTCTGGGTCAGGGACAGGTTGTGTATCTAGGACTACAAAATCCACAGGATAAATAAACTTGTCGACCTCAATAAGAACATCTTCTATCACACCACGAGGAATTTTAACAGACCTATCAGCTAACTGCAGTGTTATCTTGGTAGGTTTCAATTCAAAACATCCAAAAAAATCGTAGCAAGCCCATACTAATCCAAAACATCCAAAAAAATCCGAAAGAACTCATCCAAAATTCGATCCAAAACTTGCCAGTCGACTGTCAAGTTTTTCCCGCCAAAAAATAAGATTCAAACGAAGGGGATGACCTCCCCTTCTCCGGACCAGGGGTGCGAATAGCAAGTGGATACCCCTTAGTAATTTTCTCCCATGAGCGCAAAAACCACTTTTCGAGCCAATTTCGCCGCAAAAGCCCATTTTTCCAAAAACACCTACAAAGGGATAAAATACCAAAATTAGTACAAAAATGGGTACTAACACTATACACAAAAGAGATGAAAATAGACACATAAATGCGTCTATCAGGAGTCACCACACACAAATGTATCAATGAGCACCTAAACGAATCTTCACGTCTTTTCCCTGCAAAACAAAACTGATTTTATCCAAAACAAGAATAAACTAACACTGCCAAACCAATACTGGTTTCATCAAAATGACGAAAAATAGTTTCATCAAAATGACCAGAATTAACCAACACCACCAAACCAGTATTGATGAACCAAATTCGACAAGAGAAAAATGATGAAACCATTAATCAACACACCAACAGTTCAGGTGGGACCAAGTTCGACAAGGGAAAAATAATGAAACCAAAAATGGTTTCATCAAAACTATCAGAATTAATCAACACACCAACAGTTTAGGTGGAACCAAGTTCGACAACGAAAAAATGATGAAACCAAAAATGGTTTCATCAAAACTACAGAATTAATCAACACACCAAAAAAATTAACACCATCACAATAGAGTTTATACAATTATTAGCTTTTGGAGTTTTTTTCACTGTTTTCTTTAACTTTTCATCTCTCTTTTTCTCTTGTTTAGTTTGGTTCTTCACCATTTTGTTGTTTGAGAGGATTTAGGTCAGAAAATTGAGACGATTTAGGTCAGAATTGGTTTCATTGGTTAAAGTAAATAATCATTGAAGAAGAGAAGAAGGGAAAATCGAAAAATTGGAGGATGATTTTCGCTACGGATGAAAACAGGAAGAATTCGTAGATCTTATTTATGTCAGAATTGGTTTCATTGGTTGAAGTAAATAACCATTGAAGAAGAGAAGAAGGGAAAATCAAAAATCGGAGGACGATTTTCGCTATGGATGAAGACAGGGAAAATGAATTCTTAGATCTGATATTTTTCTTATGTTAGAGAGACCAAGAAAGAGAACTAGAAGAAGATACGCGGTGGAACCGAGTGAAATACGTGGGGTATTTTAGACAGTTGGGGAATTTGGGTTTTTTTTTACACAATTTGTTTGTTGGAGTTTTATTACTCGGATTATGACATCCCTGAGGCTGTAACACACGCGTGAGGGTATGTTTGAATCCAAAGGCCTTTTACTTTGACTAGGCAAAAGACAAAGGAATTTTCTCCACTCTGATAGTCTAATGTTAGTCAGGGGTATCAACTTTCAAGGAAAAAGCTAAAGGTGGACCAAATTGGTGTACCAATTTTCTACACCGCTAGATTAAGATATTAGGGTCCCATTAGTGATTTCAAAAGCCCACCCCTACCAATCCTGTGGTGGAGGGGTTGCCACTTCATGGTCCTCCCTTGGTACACCAAAAATTGGTCCTCTTTTAGACGCTCCCGCAACTTTCAACTGGTGACTGGGCAATGAAAGAAAAGTCCTCTCCAACTAATGCGTTGGCAGGGGCGGAGCTAGAAATCTGGCTATGGGGAGCAAATTATTGTTAGTGGCAGCAAGTATGCTTAAGTGGGATCGAAACTCCAATTTCTCTAATATGTTAGGCTTGGAAGTCAACTGGGATTAGGGGTGAGGATTTGGCCCTAAATTCGTGGTTTCCATCCGGCTCAGCCGCATTTTTGTGGATGGTTGCCCTGACCGTTTACTAGTGGATTGAATACAAACACGATTTTTGGGATCCAAACGAATTTTGGATTGGATGCAAATGCACTCTTAAAAATCCGTTGGACATTCGCATTCGTTAGATTTAAAATACTTATAAACTTTTTTAATATTCCTTCCGTTCCTAAAAAAGAGATACTAACACTTTTAGGCTAAAATGAAAAAGTGATAGTATATTTTTTTTAGGAACGGAGGTAGTATATGACGTTAATTATGTATTTTTAATAGTCCACCATATAGTCGATTTATCTCTTCTTCATTTTCTTCCATCAAACTTTTAGGGCTTGAGCTCGAGACGCAATATTAAGTCATATTATTTTCTTTTTATTCCTTGATCGATCATTATTCAAGTCATCTTTATTATTTTTATTTTTTTAGTTTAAAATTTTAGTTATAAAGGAAATCCATTGGATCATCCGCATCCAATTCATACATCCATTGGATTAGATGCGAATGTCAAATTTGAAATCCGTCATCTATCGGGTTGGATGCGAATGAGCAAAACCCGGCTCATACCGTCCCATATTCACCCCTATCTAGGTTGGGTTGCACACCTTTGCTTCCAGCTACCTCCTCCCCAGTCAGCTGGACATTTATTTTATTTTATTTTTCTGGTTTATCTTATTCTATTTCTTTTTGCTCGAAAATGATTGGTATGCCGAAAGTAATCCCGAGATTTCTTATAGCTGAGAGAGGAAGACTCATTTTTCCATCACCCATCCCAATAATAGGGGCTGTCCAAACAGTCGTTCAGGAAAAATCTCAGGAACTTTTCAGTGTATCTGAGCGACATATCTATAAAATTATGTTAGTCTGACGGCAAAGCTATGTGCATAATGAAAAAACTGTTGCTCATGGCACATGCGGATTAGAACAATATTGGCTCAACAAATGGAGGGCAAAGTTGATTTAAAATGGCCAGTGTATAGCCAAAGGTTGGCTATGTTAGGAAGAGTGATGCATGATATGCCTTGGGTAGTCAGGAGTCAGGACCAAAAGCTTGGGATTTTCATATACAACCATAAAATATATCTTGTAGTTTCGGTTAAGTTTGTCTTAGTCGAGATGCCTTCAAAATTCACATTCGTCTCAAAGACAAGATATGTTTGACGTACTTATTGGTTCTGCAAGTATGTGCATTTGATCTAACAGTATCTAAGTGACCGACTGATTCGATTCATTGTTGCTGCACACTTTGAAAATGTTCATCATATAGTTACATGTCTGATGAAGTTCTCGTGATTCATATAGTCATTGTACATGTCTTAAATATTTGGGGTTGGGGGTGGGGGTGGGGGAAGGAAGAACACGCATATTTTGTTTTAATCATATTCATTTGTTTCTCATTCTTAGCAAAATCTTTATACTGTTGGATGTGTATATATTGGCATTTTCAGCACTCTGCAAATTATTATAGTGTCGTATCAGTTCCTTCAATAAATTTCAAGAAGGTAATAATCAAGCATGAGTATTGAGGCATTCCTTCTTCTTTGGGCGCATTTTATACATAATAAAGTCTTACTTATTCGCTAAAATAAGTAGCCGCTAAAAAATTATGAGAAGTGAAATCAGATGTTGGTGGAAACTAATGGACATAAATCAAAATCGAAGTTATCTAATCTGAGTTAATTAGAAAGACGAAACCAGTGATAGATCCAGCGATGGGGAGCAAATCCTGAAACAACTCTGGAGCAGTCATGTAATGTTTCTTTTTGACAACAAATATTGGAGTGCCCCGTGAAAACAAAGATGGACAAATCAATATTCTGGTAGCAATGTTAATGTTAATGTTCATCAAATGTTCTTTCCAAGGGAATACCAAGTAAAGTTCTAGAGTGGTGATTCAGATAATCGATGTCATAAACACGATCATCGGCAATAATGTATTTTTGTTATATTTGATTGTTTCCCGTTCTCAGTAAAAACAAAACTATAAGTTGTATAACACTCAAGACAGTCTTCGTGTATATCTTATGTGAATCTTGATACCCTCCGAAATAAATTGGGGTTTTTGAGTTTTCCCCCTAAACAAATCAGTGATGTAGCTTTTCTCCCTAATTCGCTAATATTAGTAACTTGACAACACATGTACCGTGACATGCTAAAAATAAATTAATTCACAATCAACCTTCTCAACAGATCTATGTCATGGACGGTTAAATTTGTTTTCTATATTAAGCTAGCCAATACAATGGTCATCTTTTCCCGATTAGACCGAATAAAACTACTATCTATGATTCACTTATGCCGAGTGGAATCTTATCTTGATATAATCACAATTTATTATGATTCACCTCCGTCGTAGTTTAGGATGCAATCATCTCAACTACAGTATAACTTCTTTAAAATAATACTCGATAATATAATATTCTTGTTAAAATAATAAAATTTTCTGGTCCCGATTCAGGCCCTTAGTGCTAAAATAATAAATTCGATAAAATCATAATTTAATACATTTCAAAAATTTCCCTTAATCATTAATAGGTCCCAAATAATATATAAATAATAATGCTACTAAAAAATAAAAAATAAATTTCATACATATAAAATTTTCTCAAAATATAGTTTAATATTTGTTTGTTTTTCTCAAGTTGTATCACATCCCTGATAGTTCGTAGTGCAGTCAAAGTACCCGGAGCCACTTTGTTCTATTGCAACAAGAAGTAGTATTAAAGTTGTTAGAGCACTGCTCAGTCGAACTCGAAAGCGTTGTTATCTCAAGCTTGTTTGTCAAGTTTAGTTGATCAAAACTATATACTTGATTTCTAGTCTACTTATAGCCATGTCTCGGATTAGGATAAAAGTGTGTAGTTGAGCTTTAGACTTCACGGCGTTCACTAATTGAAGAAGAAGATCTACTGAAGAGCTTGGAGGAACTTCATCAACAAAAGGTATGTGGAGACTAAAACTTATCTATCACTCAGAAGTTTATTCTATTCTACCTTCTAAAGAGACTAAGTCGTATAGCTATATAAACTTTTACATTATACACATTTGATATTTCGAGCCGAGTTTATCTTGTTTATATATTTTTCAAAATATGTGTTGGAAGATTTTAGCTTTAGCTAAAGTTCATCATCTACTTGACGAGTTTAGTTTGAGACAATTTATTTGTTGGAAACTAAATACTAAGTCAAGATGTCATGTGAAAATTACCTTGAACATCTTACATGATTTATGTGAGATAATCATTTGATGTTAACTTGGGAAGTTTCATATTGATCGATTAATCACTTGAAAATTACTTGAAGCTAGTGATATGTGTAAGATTACCATTGTCGTCTTCTAAGGATGTTTTAATGATTAAATGAGAGTTTAGAACGACTACTAATGCCTGGATATAACACAGTATGTACACTTTGTATGTGCACTGTAAAGCTCTAGTTCAGTCCGGAACTCTTGTTTGTGAACGGGTTTACCTGTGAAAAGGTATGGAGATGTTGTTCGCGTACTCTGCTTGCAAACGGCTAGACAAGGATCAGTCCGGAACTGTTGTTCGCGTACTCTGTTTGCTAACGGCACGGCAAGGCCAAAGTTCGGAACTGTGGTTCGCGTACTCTGTTTGCAAACACAGTGGTTAGTTTCTAAAATCGGTAAGTATGTTTTACATACTCATGAACTCAAGTTCTTTTGCGAACTAAAGTCCCCGGAACTTTAATGAAATAAGGTATGTTAACTAGTTTTACAAACCATGGAATTATGTTAATGAATTGGTTCTTGTATGAGTACTTTGTACAATTACAAACCAAACCGATTTTGTTTCAAATGGTTCATATATATTTCTATGAGATAGTGGACATTTGAACAACTCTCTTGAAATACATTTAGATTCATTTGATTATCTATCATGATTGATTGATCATCATATTTGATCTAACAGTGTTAGATGAATGTGGCTAAACTATAAGTGTTCGTGTGGCTAACTTCGGTTAACTATTATTGAGCCAACAAGATATACACGTTTGGGTACGGTTCATCCATATCTAAATATATATGCATATTTCATTTGTGTGTATCAAGCTAATACCATCAAATGGTGGAGATTGATTGCGTAATTTCTAAGCAGACTTAGCTTGAATCTTAAATCAGGAGTTCATCTAATGGTGAATATCAATTGCTTTGTTACTAAGCTATCTTAACTTTGATTGTAAGCAACCCTGATTTGAAATACTATATAAGGGAGAACTCTGGCATCTGGGAAACCTAATCCCGACACTCTCGTGTGTCCTAGTTGCAAACTAGAGTCGATTCTTCTTTAACCTAGGTTTTCCAAAACCATTATTAGGTTAACGATTTGAAGACTTCATTTGCGATTCGTGAAGCCATATCCAATTATTTTCTCTCTAGTTGCATATTATGATCTTACTTGTTTTATCGCATTGAGTTTTATCTTCTCTAAGATTTACTCGAGATTCATCTCCGATAGGTAAGATATAAAACGTAATCACAACAGTTCCTCGTCTCAAACTCTTGTGATTCCGCAATAACTTCTTTTGTTTATCAGTTAGGTTATTGTGAGGTGACTAATATTTCTAGGCTGCTCTTCGGGAGTATAAGACCGGATTATTAGTTGAGTTTCATGTTCACCTTGATTTAACTAAAGATGAAAACAAAACCAGAATAGACATATATGTGGGAGACAGATTTGTTTATAAGTCTTCGACTTTGGGTCGTAGCAACTCTTAGTTGTGGATGAGATCAGCTAAGGGAATCAAGTGCGCAGAATCCTGCTGGCATTCAAGAGTCCTAAGGAACGCGACTGTACCTTAATCGGCGTGAGACTTGGTTAGGGCTCAACTACATTCCAGTCCGAAGTTAACTTGTAGTAGGCTAGAGTCTATAGAGTCTTAATACAGTGTGGTGTTCAAATCTGGACTAGGTCCCGGGGTTTTTATGCATTTGCGGTTTCCTCGTTAACAAAATTTCTGGAGTCTGTGTTATTTCTTTTTCGCATTATATTTGTTTATATAATTGAAATATCACAGGTTGTGCGTATTTCAATCATAGTTGATAAATCCAACCTTGGATAGAACTTGATTGACACTCGGACATTGGTCTTTGGTACCATCCGAGTTATTCTCATATCAATCAGTCTCACGGATTTCTATCTAGTTGATTTACTGATTGTATTGAGAAAGAGATAAAGCTCTTTGATATCTTTCTTGATTGAGTCTCACTTTTAAGTTGGTGCTCTCGGAATTATATTGGAGTTTAGTCCATACAGATTTCCGAACGAAATATTGGGTGTGGTTGTTATACCCCCACGTTTTCAAAAGTGTGATTAATACTTGAAGTGCTTGTATTTGTATTGTAAAATTAGTCAATAATATAATACTTTTACAAAATTAGTCGATATTGTATTTAACTTATAAGTATTATTCAACCTTTAAGCTAGAAATTAAATTTTAAACTAATTATATATTATTTAATTATAAAATAATAATTTATTATATTATCGATAATATAAATAATAATTTTCCTTGGTTCCAAGCCTATTATTTTATAGAAGTTATACTGTAACTTAACTTTGAATGTCTGCACTAACTTTAGTAGATGCCATGGTACGTGAATCATAAAACATGGATTTTGTTTCTTCCTGGCGTATCTGTATTGATTTGTCAAACTCATACTTTTAATCTTTGATCACTTAAATTATTCTTTGGGAAATGGTGCGTCCGTCTGCAAGTGAAAGAAAATGTGAGACATAGATCAGTTGATGTTAATCAAACTCTAGAAAATATCACTCGCCAGCTGGGTTGCACAGATGCGGACACGTAGACGCGGACACTACAAAATTCTCAAAAACTACGGCGCGGACACGTATATACATATTTTATTTATATATTATTTATATATACAATCATGTATTTATACAACAAAGTTAAGTGTTTCGATCCTAAAAATTAGAAAATGATGCTACATTTGTATAAATTTCAAAAGAATATAAGAGATCGTTTGTTTATACACACCGAAGGTCAAGCAATCAATCACTATTAATCACATGGCACAATCAAAATGCATTCTTAGAACAACACATGCCCAACCAAGCGTATACGTGATGTCATTTCCAATTACAAAACCTTAATAAAGACCTAAATGATTGATCTAAATGTTCGCCTTTCTTCATTTAATTAATAATAGTAAAAATAATGTAAGAAGTTTAAATGAAAATGAAAATAAAAACGCTTCAAATCCGAGTCATCAGTGCGTCCAAACCATACGCGCGCAGGACGCGCACATTGGTGCGTCGGACACGCGTCGTGTCGGTGTCCAACGCGCGTCCTGTGTCCGACACGCGTCGGATGCGGACATGTCTCAAAAAATGCAGCGTCCATGCAACCCAGCTCGCCAGAGGTATTTTAAAAGTCACAGCGCGTGTTGTATTTAAGGGTAAATTTGGTATTTCGGGGTTCAATACTCACACCAACGTGACCCACAAGCAGTCTAAGGACATCTTTGGGAAGAAAAAAAACTGAGTTCAGAGGGTAAGTTATAAACATTAACAAATTAGGGGGAAAACCTACATCACTAATTTGTTTAGGGGGAAACTCAAAAACCCCAAATAAATTAGTTTCTTGGCTTCTATTAGTAGTAATGTCACTAATTTGTTTAGGGGGAACTCAAAAACCCCAAATAAATTAGTTTCTCGGCTTCTATTAGTAGTAATGTAAATTTTAGCAAAAGTGAGGAAAAGATTTTGGTCTAGCAGAATCCAGACCAGCCATTTGGCAGTATGTGATGTCACCAAGCCTTTTAATTAACGGAAATATATTTCCGTATTTTGTTGCCATATTTTTAAACGGAAGTGATACACATCCCGCGGGCCCAATCTTGCGGGTTATCCCGTAAGAGAAAAAGAATGTGGAGACCTTTTGACCCGGCGGATTTGCAGGGGGTGGGTTTAGTGTGGGTCCCACCCCTTGAGTCACATCGGTACAACCCGCGGGATTGGGCCCGCGAGATGTCATTTTCGATTTTTAAATACCGTATTTTTAGGAAGAATAGAATATCTTTCAGTTTCCTAATTGACCATCGATATATCTTTTTGGAGCGATTTTTTTTTTTTTTTTTTGGCGCGAGAATATGAAGAATCTCTAAATTTATGGATACCATGATCAACAATTCCTTCTGCTAAAGAAAAGTCTTCTTCTTAAAAAAAAGTCGAAGAAACTAGAGTACCCAATGCAAACTTTTACTATTGATCAAAAACTCTCTCTCTCTCGATTACTACCAGGTAATTTTCTCGTTTGATTTCATTTGATGGAAATTAAATATTAAGGTTTCTCTTAAATGTAGCCCACACATTTATTAACCATAATCCATTTAAAATAAGTGCTTAAGCTAACCAAACGGACTTTTATAATCATTCGACATAACCCATAAAATTATGTATAATTATTATATATAGCCCATGATAATAAGATAATCATCAAATCCCTAAATCAACATCAACAAAAACAATTTTAAAAAAAAAAAAAAAACCTTAGTTAATTCTATTTCGATCGACGTTGTTGTGGAATTATTTTAAGGGAACAACTAGAATATATACCCTGATCAATTTTGATGTAATCATGATTAAACATAATTTATTTTAGAGAAAATAAGAATTAGGGTTTATTTTGTTTTGGGGAAAAAATAAGAATTCTGGTTTATATATGATTGTTCAATTTGTGAGAATACTAAAAGAACAATTATAATTAATTTGAAGTATGATTAAGAAGAAAAAGTTAGGGTATATTTTGATTTTGAGAAAGAAGGATTTACGTTTAATTGTTAGCAAAAAATTAAGACTTGTTTGGTTTTTCATTTTAGCTTAAACTTTTTGGGCTATGGTTAATAAAAATGTGGGCTACATTTAAGAGAAGCCATACTAATACCCTCGTGTCTTAGTACTCTTTACTGCAAGTCTTGTTATAGCAATACAGAAAACGGAATCAGTTTTATACTTTTATGTTTTCTTTTATTTTGATCAATCCGCATACTGTTAATCATTAGGTTCATAAGGAATGGTTCAAATGAATGTCCTTTTAAAAGTGACTTTTTCTGGTGCCATACCTCTAAGTCCTTTGGAGGTTGATCAAAATGGCGCTCAAGATTCTGTGTATCAGAGACGTTCTACCATGCCGTCGATCCCTTACTACTGCCCACAACTTCACATTGAGGTATATACCCAAGCCTTTGTCTGCAAAATAAACTTCATGTTAATTATGTATATATGGAGCAGTTATTAACTATTGTGTGTTTTTAAATAGGAACCCATTATGGTGGAAGGTGAAAAAGCTCATGATGTTGTCGAAAATACCCGGTCTGACGAGGTAAAATATAATCTCATTACGTTTGGATACGAATTTGGCAGTGGATAATTTTCCTACCTGCTGTGTGTTTGCTTTGTTTAATTTGTTGCTAAATATTTGGCATCCGCACACAAGGAGAATTTTGCAAAAATGATGGTAGATTCGTAAATTTACCTGAACCTAGAACTATTAGGGTACTGTCAACTTTGAGAGGTGAGTTACGAAGAGATTTCTTGCTTTGACAGGACACAAACCCAGGGACAAGCTTACATTAAGAAATAGGGCAGTAAAATAGAGGTCAAAATGCAGATGCGTTAGGTTTCATGAGTGCCGTAACATGGTTTTAACATATTGTGATTGTGTACATGTATTGCTCAGAGCTTTTTAGCACTTCTGTTGGAGCAACCTTATACTGGTTGACAACCGCATCTCCAGAATATGAGCTACAGATCACTTGGTTAATAACCTTGCCACTTTCTTTGATTGTTACCTTTAATTTATATATGCACTCTAGCGGAACTAAATGACACTTGCTCGTAGCTGCGGGGACTGCGTTTGCTTGGATGATGTAAGTTGCAGCCTTATCTAGCCGATTTCGTCATCCGGTGGCAGTACTATTGTGGCGAATCAAGCTTAATAGTAATAACGGTTTTCAATTGCTTGGGAGTTTTATGTTCGATGAAAGTTCAGACAACAATTGTTACTACCTCCGTTTCAAAATAATAGGCAGATTTGTGTGTAAATTTATACACAAACCTGCCTATTTTTTAGAGACGGAGGGAGTAATTATTATTCAAATAATGACTTTCATTACTCAAATTCACCGTGTATATGTAACTTCAGGCCCTGGAATTTGAATCATGTAATTGGACATGAATAAGATGCAACGTTAAGTTGAATGGCGTAGTGAAATTTTGACCTTAGTGGAGAATCACATAGAAGATAAGCATGGAATTTTTAGCGGGTTGTAATTCAGGGTATTCAAGATCTTAGATTCCGTCTTTAAGAGTTTCAGAAAAAAATTACTCTGTTTCAAAAAGTACGGCAACAAAATAGTCGGCAGAAAACGGTAATATAGTTCCGTTAACTAAAGTTTTTGGTGACATCACATATTGCCAAATGGCTGGCCAGGGTTCTGCTAGATAAAAGTTTTTCCCAAAAGTGATAATCAGGTATGAACGTTGAGGCATCTTCTCGTCTTGGGGTGCATTTTACATTCAAAACATATTGTTGGCCAATAATCAATGAAAAAATGTTTTCTGCAGCAGTATTAAATAGGACCCAATTATCAAATCGAGAGAAGCATTTATTTTTTTCGATACATAACCAAAATGAGAGATAATAAAATATTATTAAAATAGATTAGATAGGTACAGTATTATTTTGCTCCTGTGGTCGTGTCGTGTCTTGTCTTAGAAAGTTAGAATAGCTCGGCAAAAGAATAAAAAACATACACTACACTTATCTAGCTGAAATCTCCCATCCGAATATAAAATTAGGTTCTTTCATTATTTACTACTACCGGTTCATATTTCACCCACGTCGTTCACTTCCATACCATGAATGTAAAGACTTTCATGTGTCAGTGAATTAACGGTTCCAACAAGTACTAGCTCATGTGGTCTTTTACCAACCAATAACTCCCTCTCCCAACTACGATTCCACCTACATATATATAGTTCCCCCATAGAGCCATTTATTCCACAATCAAACTAACTTGCTCAACTCTCAGTCTCAAGACTCTCAACACCTGTTCTTGAGAATCTAAGCATTCAAGTTCTGTCACACATCAACTCCCAAGTAATGGCGGCTGCTTCATCATCATCTGTTTATCACTCAATCTTGTCTAACCATGTCACCCGTGTTCAAATCCAAACACGAAGAAATGCTAGCTTTATCGTTCGTTGCATGGCCGAGGTATGTTATTCATGTTTACGTACGCACTAGTCATTATTATCTAAGATCATACTAATTCACTAACTAAACATTTTATACTAGTTAATGCAGATTCTAATCCATCAAATTTTCTTTACTGTTAATGTAGGAGAAACAGCCACAGCAACCATCATCAACTCCCATGACAACCAGTAGTAGTACTACTCCACCACCTGCAGCACAAGCTCCAATCGCGACTCCTACTTTTCCACCACCACAGGCTGCACCTAAGGTTTGTTGCGCCATTCATGTTAATTACCCCTTAATTTGATGATTAATTACTACTGGTGTGCAATAACTAATGAATAAGGGTCATTTGATGGTATACAGAAGATGAGCACGAAATTCACAGATTTATTAGCATTCAGTGGACCAGCACCAGAGAGAATTAATGGCAGGCTTGCCATGATAGGCTTTGTTGCTGCCATGGGTGTGGAGCTTGCTAGAGGTACTGATGTTGCCGCACAATTGACCGATGGAGGCCTTCCATGGTTCATTGGGACTAGTGTTGTGCTATCTTTGGCTTCCCTTATCCCATTGTCAAAAGGTATCAGCGTTGAATCCAAATCCGACGGGGTAATGACATCTAAGGCCGAGTTATGGAATGGTAGATTCGCCATGTTAGGTTTGGTTGCTCTGGTATTTACTGAGTTTGTCAAGGGTGGGGCGCTTGTTTAACCACACCAATAGGAAAATTGTTTGATTGTAATGCTTTTGTAAACCTCACTAAAAATTCAATGATAGTGTATTCAGATTTTAAAACTTCAGTATAACTTCTTATGTTCTGAATCGCGGTCCGTGCAAAACCACGGAAAAAACATACACCTTCTCTAGCTGAAATCTCCCATCCGCGTACAAAATTGGATTTCTTTCATTATTTACTACTACCGGTTCATATTTCACCCACGTCGTTCATTTCCATACCATGAATGTTAAAGGCTTTCGTGTGTCAGTAAATTAACGGTTATGAGTAAATGTTCATGTGGTCTTTTCCCAACCAATAACTTCCTCTCTCAGCTACGGGTATTATATATGACCTAGGGGCTAAGGCGTTGAACCTTGCTAAGGCTAAAACTCCTGTGATATGACCTTGTGCCAACTGCAAGGTATGGAAACATTATCACATGACGAATTTTATGAAAAAATGGAAGGTATTTATATGATTTTTGTTATAGGGAAAGCTGATTTGTTTAGGGGAAGGCTAAAAAAAATTGACTACGATATATTTAGTTTGACTATTGGTCCTTCGAGGGGAGGAGTAAAGAAGTGGATCTCCCCCTAACAAAACACTAAAATTTACCATTTTGTCCTTAACCTGATCATATATTTGAGTTACTACGTAACCGTGATCAACCCTAAATCAATTTTATGATTAAACTATATTGTTTTACCTCCACAGAGTTTTCACAACTAACGATATGAATGATGAAAATGCCGATTGGAGCGACTATAGATAAACTACAGAAGATGAAAATCTATTGTTGTTGCCATATGCAAAAGACGATAGTAGTTTTTCCGGAACAGAACTTTTTAACTGTCAAGAAGGATGTCAAGAAGGATTTGTAGAGCAAGAAGAATAAGAACATATAAAAGAAAAAGAACAACAATGTGAACAGGAAGAACAAGAACATGTTAATGAACAGGTATTAACCTAGCTAACCTACGGATTAGGAAAAAAAATGCCACAAACCCCTCTTCCTGAAGGTGTCGGTGTTTCTGATCGATGCATTTGCATAAAACCCTCGCCAACAATTAGGTCGTTATATAGATCATCATACTCATCATCTTCTCCCACCAACTAATCAATCAAAAAGGTAAAAAGAGTTATGTCTGTATTCTAGTTATAGTTTGGCATATGGCGATTTTAAAAATACCTAATTTGCTAATTAACTTAATGATATATAGGTTGTTTGGTGTTGTTTACTCTGAAATTAGTGGCACGATGAAAATGATTTCATAACTTCTTAAATTTGGTCAAACATTCGATTAGCGATACTATTGATTTTGTTGATCGTCTTTCGTGATTTTTAAAAAAAGAATCCATTTTTTTTCCTCTGGACAGATAACTAGTAATGATGGTAAAGATTTCGATGAAAAGCTATTAAATGGGACTATGATGGCCTGAGATAATTTGGTCATATACATAATTTGTAAAATTTAAATTTTATTAAATACTTCTCCTTATAAATAGGTTTAAAATTTTAGTTTTTCCCTTAAATTTTTTTTCCCCTAAACAAATTAGTTTTCCCTATAACAAAAATCATTTATAACATTCACATATTTTTTATTATATTTATTTTCTTTTACAATTCGTATACCTTTTCTATCAAAAGGTTTAACGAAATTTAAGGGAAATTGAACCTATGCTCTTGTAACTACAACTAATAATGAATACTTTTCTATTACTAACCAACTTAACAACTCAATCACACAAAGAAACCAGAGTAATGACTTTTTATAAATAATATCTAAAGGGTATAAATAAAAGATATAATATTTCTTTTCATTATATGTGTGATGAAAAGACAAGGGTACTAAATGCACCACCAAATCTTTTTGTTTAACTTATCAAGACAACTTTGAATAATTTTTTGATAGAATACTTTATGAATTAAGCCACTTGACTATTGCCTACAACATATAACTTCGGTCTAGTGTAGCTGAGACAGAATAAACTAATTTCTAATTTACCGCTTCAAATGTAACACCCAATATTTGGAAGATGTTGTCCGAATGGAATATAACTAATGATATCATCCTTTACAAACAACGAGGAATTTTCGATAAAATTGGCCCAAGAGTTAGAAAGATTCCTGCAATTAAGCATACTAGGATGGGAGGAATCCAAAGATGAGTAGTCTCATGGGAAGCTGCTGCTGGATGATCTCATTGACGCCCATAGAAAACAATACACTACCGGATAACCATAATGACTAAGTGGGCATGATATTGGCAGAGCGGCAGGTCATTACAAATAGCATCAGAGATGACGACAATGCTAGACATGTTGGGCCAGACACTGGTCACATACCTGTTAAAAACCCACAATGCTGGATGACTCCAGTGGCTTAGTGGTAGAATATCGGTGGAGGGTCAGGTCATTACATTAGAATTACTCCTATATATGTGAAACATATAACAAAGGATCAATTCTCTGCGGATGTTGAAATTTTAGATCTCCCGGCAGAGCATTTTTTCTTTTCTATGACTAGATCTACTAGATCTCCTTTATGATATCGATTATCGACCACACTGTCAAGAAAACCTATAAAATCAACTTGATTTCAATCATAATGATATACTTGTGAGTCTTCAAGGTCAAGGATCTTTCGTTCGTTTGTGAAGAACATAAATACACAAGTTATAATCAGAGATTAAACTCCTTGAAACGAAATAAAGATTTATGTTTATGAAAGTAAACAACTTGATCCACAAAGTTTAGAAAAGTGAACTATTTGTTGTCCCAGTCAATCAAGTTTGCTAGATAATTAAACCGAGATCCATGTATCAAAGTCTTCAACCTCGAAATCTTCAATGTAACATATGCAAAACAACTTGATTCCTCAACTGATTGTCACACAAAACGGAGTCTGTTAGCCCGATCTTCATCAAATTTTAACTCTTCTTCATCCCAAATAAGGCTTTAAACAAGTTAATCGTGTTTCGCCTGAAACTTAATCACGGCTACTGGCACTCGACCATAACTTCCGCACAACTTGGTGTGTCCTGGGATGAGTTTGTAGGGATAAAATACTTTACTATTTATAGTGTCAAGACCAAGGCTTGTTTGTTAACAAAAGATATTCCATAAATGCTCATTTTCGAAAATAATATTATCTTGATATTCTCATTTGCAATTAAGAAAAAATATATCTCTATTCATAAATAAAATCTAGAATGCATACCACATTAGTTAATACTTGGTATATCCCAATAAGATTACTACCATGTTTATCTAATCGCAAATCCATTTACTCTGCTAAATAAGTAAAATATAGTTACAAGTCGAGTGCACGTGCTTTGCACATCCATGGGGGAAGTTTTCAATATTAGGTATTTCTGTAATATTAAAGGAAAAATAAGGGTTTTTCTGTAATCTCTTTAGAAGAATAAAATCATACCGTCTACATCAAGATAATCCAACGGCCAATATGAATAGTTCACATGAAAATTTCTCGTCTAGATTTGACAGCTGAATATTAAAGTCATCGCATCTGGCGTTCAAAATTCTCATCCCAGCAGGACTCTATGTACTTGATTCCCTTAGCTGATCTCACCCACAACCAAGAGTTGCTACGACCCAAAGTCGAAGACTTGATAAATAAATCTGTCTCACACAGAAAAGTCTATTGTATAGATAAATCTATCTCACACAGATAAACCTATGAGTTTTGTTCCGTCTTTTGATAAATCAAATTTAACAGGAACCAATTGATATACCGGACTTATATTCCCGAAGAACAACCTAGAAATATCAATCACTTCACCATAATCTTAATCGTATGGTAGCGAAACAAGATATTGTGGAATCACAAACGATGAGACGAAGATGTTTGTGACTACTTTTTATCTTGCCTATCGGAGATTAAATCTCGAGCAAATCTTAGAGAAGATAGTACTCAATCACGATAGAAAACAGCAAGATCAGAACATGCAACTATAGAGAAAATAGTTGGGTCTGGCTTCACAATCCCAATGAAGTCTTGAAGTCGTTAACCTACAGGGTTTCGTGAAAAACCTAAGGTTAAAGGAGAATCGACTCTAGTCGCAACTAGTATCACACATAAGGTGTGGGGATTAGGTTTCCCAGTTGCTAGAGTTCTCCTTTATATAGTCTTCAAATCAGGGTTTGCAATCAATGTTACCTTGTTAGCAAAGCATTCAATATTCACCGTTCGATGAAAACCTGATTAGAGTCAAGCTAATATCTTTCAACCGTTAGATCGAACTTAGCTTGTTACATACAAATGAAAAGTGACTTCATTTAGATATGAGTAACCATACCTAAACGTGTGCAATTTTGTTGGCTCAACAATAGTTAACGGAAGTTAGCCATATGAACACTTTCATATCAACCATATTCATCTTAACCATAACTAGTTCAAATGACTCAAATGAAACTAGTTCTAGAGTTGTTCAATTGTTTATATTCTCATAGAAGTATACAAGACACAATTGAAACAAAATCGATTTTGATTCACTCAAATCAAGTCATGGACATTATAGCCACGGTTTGCAAAAGATTGCCTTCCTTTTTATATAAATGTTTTAGTTCATGAACAAACCGATTTTATAACATGATCCACTCAGGTATGCAAATGGGTACGCATACCTTAGTGGCCGGACTAAGTTTGGGTTTGCCAGTACGCGAACTGGTACGCATACCTTCCAAACTCAGCAGAAATTCCTGGAACTGAACCTCATGCCAGTACGCGTACCGGTATGCGTACAAATTTCCCGGACTTTCACTAAACCAACCAGTACGCATACGGGTATGCATACCATGGTTCCCGGACTTGGATTACATATATGCAAGTACGCATACTATGCTTATATCCAATTGTTCTAAACTCTCATATCAATCATTGAAACATTCTCGGAAGACGACAATAGCTGTCTCACACAAACTATTAGCTTCAAAGCAATTTTCAAGTGATCGAATGATCAATACGAAACATTCCGAGTCTACATCAAATGACTGTCTCACACAAATCATGTAAGATGTTACCAGGCGATTTTCACATGATCATCTTTTGACTTTCGTCAAGAATATAAGATGAACTTGGTTAAAGCGAAAGCTTAATTACCAACACATATTTCGAAAAATATGTAAGCGAGTTAAACTCAACTTGAAATATCAAATGTGTATAATTGAAGTCTATATAGCTATACGACTTTTGAGTGATAGATGAGTTCAAGTCTCCACATACCTTTTGTTGATGAAGTTCCACAAGCTCCCCTTAGTAGTTCTTCATCTTCAATCGATGAACGCCGTGAAGTCTAATGCTCACTTACACTTTCTATCCTAATTCGAGACTTAACTATAAGTAGACTAGAAATTAAGACTTATAGTTTTAGAAACTAAACTTGATAACAAGCTTGAGATAGCAACTCTTGCGAGTTCGACTGAACAGCGCTCTAACAATCTCCCCCTTTGTCAATTTTAGTGACAAAGCTATCAATACATATGGTATACAAAATAAATAAACTTTGTAGCTCTCAATCCAAATGCTTGATTTCCTTGGTTCTTCAACATTACTCGAAATCTTCGTCACTTCCAAGTACTCCAGTGATTCTGAATGTGTTTAACTCACCATCATAGTTGTTGAAGATCCGTAGCTATAACAATGAGAAAACAGTTGCTCTCAATCATTGTTATACAGTGTCATAGTATTATTACACAGCATCAAAGTCCAATTATATCACAACTTTGACAAAAATACTATGGTGATATGTATCTCTCCCCCTTAGTAAATACTTCATCTCACATGAAAACCACTCCCCCTTACATAATGATCCGTAAACCATATGTATGTGTAGTGTGAACTACATATTAATTCTCCCCCTTTTTGTCAATAAAAATTGGCAAAGGTACGAAAACTAGTGGGATCCTAATGAAATTTCCATAGAGATACTTCATGACCAAAAGAGAACAACATATCAACTTTGTTTAGATGCAATCATATAGCCGAAACTAAATGCATTCATCAAGGAGTTAATAAAGATACAAGAAAACTCCTACAATATTCCACAGCCGAACTCCCCACAAAGATTTGGCAATTAAGCACAAGTTCAATTAAGAACTCTCCCCCATAAAATGTCATTCCCGAAAGAACAACAAGAGCGACCTTACTTTCACAAGAAAAGAAGGATTTCTTTGGACATTAACAAAATACATGAAACATGAATCCGTGTCCAAAATACTCAATTATATTAACTACAAGAGAACCCATGATTAATTTAATCGGAAATGCTCAGATAAGAGAACTTACGGAGCCGCACAGTATTTACACAAAGATGTGGATCATGGAAAGACCAATACTGCGGAATATTCAAAGATTCATTCTATTTTTCATCAATATTTGCATAGAAAAACGTAATAGACTTAATCTTTGTATACAAAAGTTCATCCAATCTTCCATCAATATTTGCATAATGACATAATAGGCTTAACTTTTGTTGTCAAAGTTCATTCAATCTTTTATCAATATTTGCATACTGACATATGAAAGACTTAACTTTTGACATTTATGGGACAATCATAGTTCACGGACGTAAACACACATATCCCATAACAAATTGCAATATATAAAACCATAAAGATTAATACTGCAAAAATCATCTTCCAAATAAACTTTAGAATTTAAATAAATAAATCTAAAAACATTGCAAGATAAAAATCCTTGGAAATAGCTATGTGTACTCACAATAATGGCCATTCCAAACCCTAGTTATCCTTCTTAAAACACAAGAATAAATTCTCATAAGAAGTTTCCTAGAATAAGAATAATATAAGAGAAAAAGAACTCCAGGCATCATCTTTATCATCGGAAACCATCAAAGTAGCTTGAATCTAATCCATGTCTTCCTTGATTTCGGGAAACTTGGTGGCAATTACACATAATTGTTCTTGCACACATTTTACCTTGGAATTTATCTTACACACATCCTTGTGAATTTGATGAAGAAGACTCAAGGTGGAAGAATCACAAAAACCGTCAATGGTATCACATCTTTGTCTCTTGCAAGCATTCTCTTTCATACGTTTGAAGGTACAAAGACAAACAAGCTTGGGAGTTCCAATAGAGTTGCCAATAGGAGCAATGGAGTAAGTGCGACAAATTTGCTCAACCAAACATGGGAATCCTAACTTCTTGTTGGAAGACGTCATCGAAACCATTTGAAGAAGGATAAATCCACAAATGTCGAGACTTTGAGTACCCAATTCAAGGAAATAGACCAACTCCGCAAACTCAAGACTCCACCGAGAATTCTCAATTGTGGAGGGACAAAGATTGGATATACCAAGTTTTCCAAAGGCCATCAAGGCAAGACTAAGATAATTAGTAGGAAATTTTCCATTAATCCAATCAACACTTTTACCACAAAGACCATTAGAAATGGTTTCACAGGATGATCTTTCTTCTCTCGGTCTAGGAAGGCGAAAATTACCCAAGGTGATTTTGGCAATCCTTAAAATCAACTCTCTATTAACAAGAATCCTTTCTCTATTTATCATGGTCTTGAATTCCATGTCAACAAGATCAACATCATGGATGTTAGCATAGAAAATTCTTGTTTTTGTGTCAAAACCTTCACCAAGACCATTAAAGATGTTTCCAAGATTAAATTTTTCAAAACAAACCAAATCATCTTTGTGACCACTAACCAAATCCAATTTCTAATCTAGAATGAACCCACTAGAAGAAATCTTTTCAAAGATCTTACTACTAGAATCATTGATAAATCTAATTCTAATAGAATCTTGATTTTGAGGCATAGTCATACTAGAAGATGATGAATCCAAGTTTTTTGAAACCTTGAAATTTCTCATGAGATCTAGAAATTGAGAGTACAAGAATAAGGAAAAACTTACTTGGTATGCTCCTTGAAGATGAGGAAAATCCTTAGTCTCTTTTGAATCTCCAAAGAAATTTTAATGGAGATAATACATGAACCCTAGAATAGTTCACGTACGCGGACTAGAGAGGGAAGAAGAAGGGTAGGCGTACCATACTTCTTATATACCCAATAATGGGCTTGGACCCGTTTATGAACCGCGGCCCGCAAAAGGAAGGCAGGATTTCTTAAAGCATTTAACAGCCAAGATTTGCACACTGAAAGGATCAGTACCGTGCAGTAAATGGATAGAAGAGAAAACTTCATCACCTTAATTTACCTTGGATAAAAAACAAAACAAAAAATAAATTAACCCAAACACAAAAATAACCCAACTGTTACTTTCCCCATCTCAAGTTATATACAAATGGGATAGAGCCAAGCTTGTTACCAAGAGGCGAGATGTGCAGAGAGATTCTCATGCAACATTTCCGGTTGATATTTGTGAAATGTACCAGAAGTATAATCATAGTAATGATGATACTCAGGGTTAATAGAATTTTTTGAATCCTTTTTCTTATGACCAAGAAAAGACTTTTTCTGACAATTAGAACCTACACCAAACTCACCAGACATCTTTTTATCAATTTCACATGAGTTGGTAGTACGCCTAGTTCGTACATCATGAATACATGATTTGACATGTAATACCCTGTATTTTTAGTTACCTTTCCGGGTCGGTTTTAACGAGTTAGCTTAGATTATTGTTTATTATTCCTTAGCCTAAGTGGGTTGCTAGAACTAGAAAGTTAGGGTTTGAATATAATCACCTAAAGAGGTGGAAAATAAAGAGACATTTAAAGTTAAAATAAATTATAAAAATGTTTAATTATTAGTAGTAGTATTATAACCAAAATTGGGAGAGAGAATTTTATATTCGAAAACCAAAAGTTAAGGAGAAGAAGGAGATGAAGCTAATGTTTATTTTAGAGAAGAAGGTTATGAAAATCAGTACAGGATCAATCCAATTGAGGTAGAATGCTAAATCCCTTTTCTCTTTGTGTTTCTTTGTTACACTTTGATTTTAACTTTGTTTAATCTTATATTATTAAGGTTCTGAAATTTATATGTATAATTAGATGAATCTGATTAATGATCAGCCTTTTATTTATGGTAGATAACATAATTGGGTATAACTATTTAAAATTTGTGAATAATCCACCGTAAATTCACCGTTGAATGTTTGTTTGAATTTGGGTGATAGTTTCTGAATTTATGGACAGTTTCGTTTTATCATGTTTTTCATTGATTTAGGTAACCTTAACTATTTTATAATGATTTGAGTTCTTAACAAAAGTTGTAGATAAATTTCTTATATTTCACTGTTCTTTGAGTTTGCTTAATTTGAGACTAATATGAATTTATGGTGAATATGTTGGTAAAATGATGTTATCTGCCTAGATTTTTTGATGCGTTTTTAAAATAAATATCTTTTGATTGAGACGTTAGTTTAATGTGAAATTTGTATATGTTATACATGATTTTGTCAGGAATGTTCACTAAAATGTAGAGGTAGATCGGACAAAGTTATCACTTGAAACACATGATATAAAATGTTTGCAGTTAGTGTGTTTGATTCAATGCTTGAGATAAATGCATAATGTTTGGAGTATGTTGTTAAGCCATGGTTGCTTGTATTGTTTGTAAAAATGATTTCAAAAATTGAAATAAGTTCATGTTTTACCGCTAGATGAAATATGGTTTCATGCTAACGGAGGGTAATGATCCCCGAGAGTTAAATGGGTAATGATCCCCATGGGAACCATCGATGACGGCTGTCCATGCCGGTAAATGATAGGTGGATGTATGAACCAAGGTTTTCGTACCGTGAATGAAACGGGTAATGATCCCCGAGAGCATATGGGTATGATCCCCATAGGAACTTTTGTTCCTGACTATCGATGGAGGCTGTCCGTGCCGATAAACGATAGGTGGGTGTACGAACCAAGGTTTTCGTACCGTGAACTCATGGTTACTTGTTGTGATAAAAATATTAATTTGTGAATAATGTGTTGAAATCTAGATTATATGATTTTTTGGAAAACATAATTGGTGTTATGAACTCATGTGAAAAATATAATTCAATGAATTGTTGAACTCAAGTGTGAACTTATATGGATGAATTGTGAATTGATGTGTTAAATCCCAAGTGGATGATTAGTTGACAATAATAATGGTATTGTGGACTCATGGTTTGTTGGTGATAATATTAATTTGTGAATCGTGTGTTGAAATCTCTATTGAATGATTTTTGGAAATATTATTGGGTTTATGAACTCAAGTATTGAAATACGAATTGAAGTATTTGTAGGAAACATGAATAATATTGTGAACTCATGTGTGAAATCTAATTGAATAAATTGTTGACAATAATATTGGTATTGTGAACTCTTGATTAACCAAATGAATTAGATGATTCGTTGAAAATAATACTTGTGTGGTAATCTTGATGGTTATGTATCATTGATTGCTTGAAATCATGTCGTATACCCCATGTTGTATGTTACTTGATTCATTAATATTGTTATGCGTGTCTTGTGATTGGGAATGCATTCTACTGAGCTGTCATGTCACCCCAATTGACATCCTTGCAGATTTCTTAAATGGTGGAAGTGAAACTTAAACTTAGATGGATTGTTGAACGTGTTTTTTTTTGTTAATATCGTTTGATGTGTAATTTGATTTTAATATTTTGTTGAGAATGTTGTTAATGTATTCTTATAATTAATTAAATTCATGTATAAGAATAATTCATTAGGTTTAGTGAAATAATTATATAAAAATAAAACTTTTAGTCTCTTCTCGACCCGTAACGCTTCGAGTTCGGATCTCCATATGGGTTTGACCCTGGTCCGTAACTCGGGTTGTTACAAGACATGTACAGAACTTTTATAAGAACGATTCTTATTCTTCATCGAATTAAGATTTTCTAAGAATTTAAAAACTCTTTCAAAAGCTCTAAATAGATCTTTGTCAATTGATCCATCACGATAGTATTCCTCAAAAAGATTAAGAGTTAATTTAGTGAGATTCCATATCTTTGAGCGTTGACCACGTTTTCTCAAACATCCTTTCTTAGAAGAACTTTTAATTTTTCCTTTAGACTGTTTCTCATCATCTAAGTTTTCCAAAGTCTTAGATGGAATGAGATTATCATGAGAGACTAGAGGTCTAATGGATAATAAGCTCTGAACACTCTCTAAGGAATTCTGGCGTGCGTTATAGATGCCAAGAGAAGTTTCCCATAAGGATAGACTTTAGGGATCAGTCAAACACAAACTTATTAGGTTTAAAGTGTTTGCCTGCTCTGATACCAATTGAAAAAGAGGGGGGTCTAACAACCACACCCAATATTTCGCTTAGAAATCTGTATGGACTAACTCCAATATACTTTTAAGAGAATCAACTATACAGTCAAACTCAATCTTAAGAAAAGTATATCAAAGAGTTCTATATCAATATCTCAATTCAATCCGCAATCAAACAAATAAGAATTTTCGAGCCCGATTGAATATAAGAAATAACTTGGACGGTATCAAAAACCAATATCCAAGTGTCAATCAATTTAATCAACAACCAAAGGTTGGATTCACAATTGATTGAACTTACCAACAACCTGTGATATTTCAATTATATAAACAAATATAATGCGGAAAAGAAATAACACAGACACCAGATTTTTTTTTAACGAGGAAACAACAAATGCAGAAAAACCATGGGACCTAGTCCAGATTTGAACACCACACTGTATTAAGCCGCCACAGACACTAGCCTACTCCAAGTTAACTTCGTACTAGAATGTAGTTGATCCCTAACCAATCTCACACTGATCAAGGTACAGTTGCACTCCTTACGTCTCTGAATCCCAGCAGGACTCTACGCACTTGATTCCCTTAGATGATCTCACCCACAACTAAGATTTTCTATGACCCAAAGTCGAAGACTTGATAAACAAATCTGTCTCACACAAAAAAGTCTATTGTATAGATAAATCTGTCTCCCACAGATAAACCTATGAGTTTTGTTTCGTCTTTTGATAAATCAAGGTGAACAGGAACCAATTGATATACCGGACTTATATTCCCAAAGAACAACCTAGAAATATCAATCACATCACAATAATCTTAATCGTATGGTAGTGAAACAAGATATTGTGGAATCACAAATGATGAGACGAAGATATTTGTGACTACTTTTTATCTTGCCTATCGGAGATTAAATCTCGAGCAAATCTTAGAGAAGATAGTACTCAATCACGATAGAAAACAGCAAGATCAGTACATACAACTACAGAGAAAATAGTTGGGTATGGCTTTACAATCCCAATGAAGTCTTCAAGTCGTTAACCTACAGGGTTTCGTGAAAAACCTAAGGTTAAAGAAGAATCGACTCTAGTCGCAACTAGTATCACACAAGAGGTGTGGGGATTAGGTTTCCCAGTTGCTAGAGTTCTCCTTTATATAGTCTTCAAATCAGGGTTTGGAATTAATGTTACCTTGGTAAAAAAGTATTCAATATCCATTATTAGATGAAAACCTGATTAGAGTCAAGCTAATATCTTTCAACCGTTAGATCGAACTTAGCTTGTTACACACAAATGAAAAGTGACTTCATTTAGATATGAGTAATCGTACCTAAATGTGTGCACCTTTGTTGACTCAACAATAGTTAACCGAAGTTAGACATATGAACACTTTCATATCAACCATATTAATCTTAACCATAACTAGTTAAAATGACTCAAATGAAACTAGTTCTAGAGTTGTTCAATTGTTTATATTCTCATAGAAGTATACAAGACACAATTGAAACAAAATCGATTTTGATTCACTCAAATCAAGTCATGAACATTATAGCCACGGTTTGCAAAAGATTGCATTCCTTATTATATAAATGTATTAGTTCATGAACAAACCGATTTTAGAACATGATCCACTCAGGTATGCAAATGGGTACGCATACCTTAGTGGCCGGACTAAGTTTGGGTTCGCTAGTACGTGAACTGGTACGCATACTTTCCAAACTCAGCAGAAATTCCCGGAACTGAACCTCATGCCAGTACGCGTACCGGTATGCGTACAAGGTTTTTGGACTTTCACTAAACCAACCAGTACGCATACGGGTATGCATACCATGGTTTCCAAACTTGGATTACATATATGCAAGTACGCATACTATGCTTATATCCAATTGTTCTAAACTCTCATTTCAATCATTGAAACATTCTCGGAAGACAACAATAGCTGTCTCACACAAACTATTAGCTTCAAAGCAATTTTCAAGTGATCGAATGATCAATACGAAACATTCCGAGTCTACATCAAATGACTGTCTCACACAAATCATGTAAGATGTTACCAGGCAATTTTCACATGATCATCTTTTGACTTTCGTCAAGAATATAAGATGAACTTGGTTAAAGCGAAAGCTTACCAACACATATTTCGAGAAATATGTAAGCAAGTTAAACTCAGCTCGAAATATCAAATGTGTATAATTAAAGTCTATATAGCTATACGACTTTTGTCTCATATAGGAGATAGAGTAGATAGACTTTTGAGTGATAGATGAGTTCAAGTCTCCATATACCTTTTGTTGATGAAGTTCCACAAGCTCCCCTCAGTAGTTCTTCGTCTTCAATCGATGAACGTCGTGAAGTCTAATGCTCAACTACACTTTCTATCCTAATCCGAGACTTAGCAATAAGTAGACTAGAAATCAAGGCTTATAGTTTTGGCAACTAAACTTGACAACAAGCTTGAGATAGCAACACTTGCGAGTTCGACCGAGCAGTGCTCTAATAGATAGTTTTTTCTTCACCAAGGCTACGATTACTGAGTTCCATACTACTAAGGAAAATCTCCATAAGTACTATAAAAAAAGTGGACAACAGATTAATTTTTAGAATTCTTGGTTGTTGCTAAGCAAAAATGTGCATCCAATACATGAGAGATTATTGGACAAAATTCTAGGTATCTCTAACCCACATCTTTGTGAAAAAGTACATAGGGACACCAATTAATATCCTGTAATATGAGACTTAAAACTCACCTTTCTCTTCTCACTGTTGTTGAGAAAAGGCCGAGTAGTTGGCTTGCTTATTTTATCTCTCAAGCAGGAAGAACAACCTTGGTTAAACATGCATATGGAAAATTTTCATATCCTAAGAATCTTTGTTATAAAATTGATTCTCACCTTAATAGATATTGGTAAGAAGAGGATCCAAAGTTAAAAGGAGGAAGCTACACTTTCTAGCTTTGGGGAATATCTGAAAGACAAAAAAATAAATAAACGGGGATTAGGTTTTCGAAAGAGAAAAATAAATAACCCTGCCATGATGGAAGAAAGTGTTTGGATACTTGTGGAGAATCTTAACTCTTTATGGAAAACTGCTCTGAAATCAATATATTTTTTCCCAAAATTGTTGTTATATATGTTAGATTTCCATTTACTGCCTCTTGGCATGGAAATGCATTCACAAAATTATGGATAAGATAAATACTTTCATTTCATGGATGGTGGGAGAAGGAAATTTCATGGATCCTTGGTGTGATAATTGGATCCCAAACAAAAGAGTTGCAACACCAAAGGATAACACAAATTCCTGATCCTAATATTAAAGTGGCTGATATTATTAACCACCAGACAAGAACTTGGGACTCAACCAAGCTATATTCTATCTTTGATCAATCTTCTAATGATAAGATTGAAGATATCCCATTGATTTTCCTTCTGTTGGATATGAATGACAAATTGTAATTGAAAACCAGTTGGTAGACTTAATTAAATGGTCCATAGTTGTGTCTTTTCAATAGACACCTAACTCGATATGACGGTTGAGTTTATACATGTTCCTACACAACCTTTGGATAATAAACGTTTGTCCCATACGAAGAGGTACAAACAAAAATATAAATCCCAAGTCCGTATCCATTCTTCTTCACCGAAAAATATTCACCATTAGCATTCTAGAATTCAAAGAGTTTGTTCTCCATATTGTGTTCATTTGCTTTCGAAGTATTCAAGTGTTGTGCTACTCCGAAAGGTAACCGTTGTATCCTGGCAAAACCTTCACCATTAATTGTTCAGCATAAGTATACATGGTGAATTGCGTTTTAAGGAAAGAGCGACCCTCGCCTCGATTTGTTAATTTTGTATTCTGTCTCTTTATCTAATTTACTTCTATTCTTATTGTTCTGTATTCAATGTTGTTGTTGCATAAAGAATAAGTTGAAGTAATTATGTGATATTTAGCATGAATTAAATTGCATGAGTGCTGAATGATCTTGATTCCCTAAACTTCCTGCAATACTGCAGATTTAATCAAATATTGAGTTTGTTTTAAGTTGAGTTTGTTATGTACAAGTTGAAGATTTTGAGTATGGATATCACATGTTTGTTTTATTGCTCCTGTCATTTTAATCATTTTTCTGCTTGTAAGAAATGCGCATGTACTTCCTATGTAATCATTGTGAATGATCTGTAGATAAAGGAACTTAGATATACAACAACCAATTTTATCGGCTAGTTAAAATTTGTTAGGAATGAAAACTAGTTTTCTTTGATTTATGTATGCAGTAACTACTCCCTCCCATCCTCCGTTACCAATGCTTCGCATATGCCTCATGCCGAGAAGCCAGATAAATTCAACGACAGTGATTTCAAGCATTGGCAATCTAAGATGTTGTTTTATTTGTACTCTATGGCTTGCCATGTACATGACGGAAGATCCACCAACAAGGATGGTGATGCTCGACATGTATCTGCAATTGAGGCATGGAATCACTCTGACTTCTTATGCAAAAACAATATTCTAAACTCCTTAATAGATTCTCTCTACAACGTCTATCATCCTTTTGCAACAACTAAGGAGGTGTGAGACTCACTTGAGAAGAAATACAAGACCGAGTCTGCCAGGGTAAAGAAGTTTATAGTGGTAAGGTTCATATACTTCAGAATGTGAAATGATGAGGGTACCCAAATACACCACGTTTTTTGTTTCAACTTATAAGTCTGATACCAAGTGTGATCGTCTATGGACAAAGTCGAGACAATACAACAACTAGGTATTCACTTGATAATAGTTACGGTTCAGAACCGATTTACTATAGGATCAATATCAAGTGATTAGGATTAACGTACACGTGTTATTTATTTTATTATAATAAAACAATTATAATACAAAAGTAAAGTTAATAACACAACAAGATTTTGTTAACGAAACCGCAAATGCATAAAAAACCCAAGACCTAGTCCTGTTTTGAATACTCTCATAATTAAGCCGCTACGTACACAAAGTACAAAACCAATTTCGTTTGGTTGAGACCAAGTAATCTACCCCTAGTTGCTTAGTTCCCTCAGTATCCCTTCGTCTACAACCGTCTGGTCACGCACATGAATCCCAAGACAGAAATCACAATCTTGAGTTGTTTTACCGATGTAAAGTCTTAAGCACTCAACTCTTTTTGATCTTCTTTCAAACTGTAAAGGAACAAAGCTATTTGGTAACTACTCCACTAATCTTTTAGAAAAAGATTCGTTGAGATTGATAAAGGCCTGTTTGGTAGTGTTTTTGAAAACTGTTATCAAAATTCATTTTAACTGTTTTCACAACATACCCGTTTTGCTTGTTTTCATTTTCTTTTAGACTAAAAAAATGAAGAAAAAAAAAACAAAAAAAAACAGTGAAAACTATTTTATTTCGCTTTCCTTTTTCAGTTTAATTTTTTCTTTTAAAAAATTTTAAATACAGTTTTTTACCAAACTCTACCCAATAAGTTTTCAACAATTTTTTATTTTCAGTGTTTTCGGAAACAAAAAACTGTTTTTAAAATTCAAACCAAAACACTTTAGGAGTTTTGAACATTTAGGTTATCAGGCTATCAATAGATTTGAATATTTTAGGGCATCGGAAACACACAATTAGTTGTCTGTTTTCATCCATCGACCAACACATTTTAAACACAAGTGAGTATAACGTTAACTTGTCAAAGTAATACTTGTGTCAAACACATGTTTACCAACTGTTACGTCTTGATACCAAAGCGTATGTTGTGCTTTTTGTAAAAGCGTTTTTCTGCTGTGCGTTGATGTATTGTACTGTGTAAAGAAAACAGTTAAACGTTTAGTAAAATATAAACTAAAGTTAAAACTTGAAAACTGATCATAAAAACGACCAAAGTGTGTTTGGTAAAATATCAGATTCAACTATTATTGTTGTTAGAGCACTTCTCGGTCGAACTCGCAAGCGTTGCTATCTCAAGCTTGTTTGTCAAGTTTAGTTGATTAAAACTATATACTTGATTTCTAGTCTACTTATAGCTATGTCTCAGATTAGGATAGAAGTGTGTAGTTGAGCTTTAGACTTCACGACGTTCACCAATTGAAGAAGAAGATCTACTGAAGAGCTTGGAGGAACTTCATCAACAAAAGGTATGTGGAGACTAAAACTTATGTATCCATGATGTTAATCTTGATAATTTGGTATTCAAGATTATGATAAATAGGAAAAAGATTCTAGTTGATAGAGAGTTGATCTCAAAGATTACCAAAATTCCTTTGGGTAATTTTTTTCTTCCTAGACAAAAGGAGAAAAGCCATCTTGTGAAACCATTTCTTATGGTCATTGTCGCAAGAATTTTGATTAGATAGAATGGAAATTTCCTACCCAAGATCTTAGTATTGCTTTGAGGATCTTCGGAAATCAATGTGGGTGAAATCTCACTATAGAGATTATAAAAGGAAAAATAATTGAGGATAGAGAAAGATAGGTAACTTAAACGTGTTAGATGGTGCCGGAAGATATTTGAATTTTTAGTTCCCAGAAAGGGGCGGATTCCCGTTAGGTAATTTTTAGGTGAAAATTTAATTATCTACTTTGATAAGTGACACTGACAAGTGAAAAACATGATGGGTCTTGTGATTTTGTGAATCGGTCGCACTACGCGCATCGCTATTTCCCCCTCATTACTCGCACGATGAGTTGGTTAACTGATATGGCGTTGTGATTTGCTTTTTCTTTGTTCCACGTCGTCAGTATGAACAATTAAGAGAGAGAAACAAAGAGAGAAGTGTTCTTCTCTTTCCAAATTGTAAAAACTAAGAAACCATTTCTTACAAAGATTTGTTAATTTTGATTATTAAACAGAAAGGGAAAACATTGGATTTTGTTGAAAAATTTGAAATTTAGGGTTTGATTTTATCAATTTCAAGGGTAAATTTGTTTGTGTTTTTTATGTTACTTTTTGATAATACACTTTAATGTTTGCGGATTTCTAATATTTCTGTTATCACTTAAATGAGTGTTCCAAGAAAATTGCCGAACACCTTAATTACTGCGTACTATAGGAGTACTTAAGCACATACAAAAAATGTGTTTTTCACAATTATTATGACCACTATGAACAAATGAAACAAATTAATTAAATCTTTGATACGAAAAATAATAACATGTAAATATACCTCATGCCCATCTCTAATATCGTTTGACATTAATGTATTACGCATTTTATAATGAGAAAATATGTTTACGTAAAATTGTTGGATGATCTTTTCCATTCCTCCGTATAGGGACTGTTCCTTGTGGACAAGGTCCATACTTGTGTCAAGTTTATGTAAGCTGAAGTGTCCCGAGATTATCTAATTTTATATTATTCGGGTATGTACTTGGTCTCATCTATTTCATATACAGAATAAAAATAAAGTAAATCTCTTTAGAATGTGAAATAAAAACACACTACTGCATATATTATGAGGAAAAGTACGCATTAGACCTGTATTGTACGATTATGAAGCGAAGGATGATTAAGAGAAGGTTGTTTGTAGATATCATGACAATCGATTGTCTCATCTTTGTCAACCTATACCATTAAAATCAATGAGTATATGAATACGCCAAGAAGCATGAGAGTATTGTACAAAAAATGTAAACAATGTTTTACCTTAATGGTTTTGATTATTGCTTTGTTCACGATATTCAAAATTGTTCTTCCATCAACTAATTCTTCTGGAATTAAAACTACAAAACTGAGTATCGCTAGAATGAGTAGGTTTGAGTTGATGAACATTATTAGTCTGATTCTTCTGCGAAACCAATAATACAACGTACATAAAATATTTTACATGGAAGGTAAAGAAATTTATTTATATGGGATTACACAGAATATGCGACATTGATTGTTTACTTGTAATAAGAATACAAAAATATATTCTTACTCAAATATTAACTATAGTAATTGTAATATATATTGTTACATCATTCTATAAAAAATATATATTAATTATGACATTGATCTGATATCACGCAACAAATATTCTAGATTTTACGCATTTAAAACCAACAAAAAAGTGGGTACAAAATTTATGATTTTCATGCATGTAAAAACTGATTTTATTGGATATTCCAATTTCCTCATTAATTACTAAATCTTACTATTAATAATTGGGTTTATGAAAGTAAATGAATCAATTTGGTTTAACTTACTTTATTGACACTATGGGTCTTATTTGGGTAGCTCCATGCAAAGCTTCAACTGAATAGGTGAATAATTTTCGTAGAAGACCAAAGGACATTGGCCCAATGATCCCGAATGCAATAATTTGGGAATTGTGGAAGGAAGTGAATGGTCCATTCCATTGAAGAAATAAGTCTATAGAGATGCTCCAAAACTTAGTCGAAGAAGTTTGGTCAGATTGACTTCTATCATGTTACGAAGAGAGAAAATGGTGCTGCTCATGAACTCGCATGCTTTGTGGAAAAACATTATGTTCATCATTGGTGGATATCTTCCCAACCTCCAGCCTGCATTTCCTCTATTCTGAATGCGGAACTTGTATCCTTTTAGTCTTAGTTTTGCTTTGGTTTTTTGGACTGTCTTTTTCTTTTGCCTGTAACAAAAAACAAAAAAGTAACGTTTATTCTTTGATGGTCAACTGAAAATTTATTTAGATATTATTCAATTCCACATATTTTATTTTATTGGGAGGATATTTTTTTGACATATTATTGAGTGTTGCATTTATTGGACCCTTGATCTCCAGGATCTCTTTTGTACATATTTTTTTTCTTTATGTATAACCTTTTGAAAAACAAACGAAAATGTTATATGAACAACTGATTGACAGCTGAAAATAACGACGTGCATATGTGGCACCTATGTGTAGGAAGCAGGCAATTTCTTTCTCTTTCCATGTCACATAAATCAATTTGTATTTCTTCTTCCTCGATCACAAAAAATAAATAAAAAATAAATGTATTTCTTCCATCTTTTACGCTATTTTCTTCATCTTTCTCCTATGCGGTTATGTATTTCTTCCATGAAAACAATTTCAATCGCATATTTAACTGTGATTGAAAATAAAAAACGATCAAAAATTCTAAATTAATGGATTTGATTATAGTAGCTTCATTTTTGATTTATCATCCTTCTCTTACAAAAATCTGAATCTATTTTCGCATTCTTCCACTTATTTTTAATCTAATTTCTAAATTTCTCAAGAATCCAAGTCTTAATAATGTTTAACAATGTGCTTCTCTAAACTTCTCTTAACGGGAGTAAACTTATTTTACCTACGTTAGAATCTAGTTCCATTTTAATTTAGGGTTTGGGAAAATCCCAAAGGGTGATAATCTTCACGACATGCTTTGTGATTTCATCAAAAAAATGATTATATAAAAAAACATTACCATATGCATAGATTTATGAAACTCTAGGATAATCTATGAAGGTTTCTATATGCACTGTTTGAGATCCAAGAGATTTTAGGAAGAAAGAGATAAGGGATATACAGTAAGGACCAGTTGAGATTTTCATTTTATGACGTGGTAAAAACAAAATAGCTTTTCTTGACAACTGTACTTGCCGTATATGATCAGCTGTTAACTAGCTGGTCATGTAGCAAGATCGGAAGAACAAATACAAGAAGGATGAATACATAGATTATCCTTGTATGTTCTCATCCGACACTCAAAATACCTCAGACCAATATCACTGTAGCATTGTGGTAAACTAAGTTTAAAGCAAGTCAACATCAAGAAAATTATCTATCAAAATAAAATAAGAAAACTCCAAATAATATTTTGTTTTTGATAAAAAAATCAAAAAAAAAATGCAAACAAGTCAAAAAGAATCATACATCCAGCGCCACAACCTAACCAGATATACACTATACAACTACAATGAAACACAACTTGTTTTACAATGATTCTTAGCGGACCGTCCCCTAGACCACCCCAAAACCGCTTTATTCTCGAAAAGAGAAATAGTGAATCTTTTGTGTACGGTGGATCACAAACTTAATGCCACAAGATTCGGTAAGAAAGTCGATTATAAAAGGGGTTTTTTTGGTTGGGACACCTAACAATCAAAACTGATTCTAGACCTGATTTATTTAGAAAATAAACCATATATCCCACCAATCGGTTTTGATTGTTAAAATAAACCAGGTCTAGAATCTAGATAAACTTTCTTTTTTCTTGACCTAAAATTAAACTTCATCAAATCAGGTTCGTTTGAAATATATTATAGGAAACGAGTGCCTTGTAATACTCTTAAAGTTTACAAAGATTAAAAATAGAAAATCTTGAAAGATCTTAAAGTTTACAAAAGGAAAAATACATCAAGATTCGTACAGACTTTTTGTTGGTAACCTAGCAACAAGCTCGGCTCTAACACCTTTTTGAATAGCAACTCCTAATCTATAAAAAATAAAACTGCCTAAACCACTACTAATAATAATATAACTGATATAAAAAAAAGACCTTTTTAGCAGAGACTCCTAAATGACTAAGCTGCCCTCATTTAATTACTAAGCTCTATTATATCACTAAATTCAATAAAAATAAAAAGTAGAAACGCACATTAAATAAATATTTGAATTTGAATATTTACAAGATGTTGTTTTAAAAATAAATCAAAAAACTAAACAACTTAGTATCTTTTAAAATACATACCAATAAAATTTATTTATTTGATTCATCTACATAACAAATGTGGACAACAATATTAAATTTTTATTTTACACACAAGTTTTCACTGTTTTCAAATTTAAACTATAAAGTGGGGAGCTGAAATTTCAATCACGGCGGGCAGTTGATCAATCAAAGAATAATTACACGACTCATTGGGATGGAAAAGTAAGATAAGAAGATATACCCACAAATAGTAATAGTAGTAGGCAACCTAACATTTTAACCACTGACCAAGAAAATATACATACCCTACGGCTATCACGGGGGTATGTCACAGTCATCCTCCTAGTGGACGAATAAACAATCGTATCCCTGAACCGACGTCACTCGCGACAGTGATGGGGTTATAAATTGAATGCACAATCACCACCCACCACTGCCACTTCTCCTCAACAGTTTGGTCGGTTTCTGGTTGGTGTTTAAGATCGATTGAAGATCCCCTTATTAGATGTAGATGGCTCCGCCAGTTGTAAAATCAATCAATACTCGCGTGTTTATACAAAGGCTATTTTTCTTGTGGCAAAGGAGCAACAACAGCAGCAAGATAAGCTAGAAGTTAGATCAACAAAATCATCTGACAGGGACCGAAATGAAATTTGATGAGCCTTTTGTGCTTAGCAGTTGTATCGTGATGTACCCCGTTAATCTAACAGAAGGCGTCCAATCTATCGAGTTTCAAACTTTATGTCGTTGTACTGCGTGTAGTATAGTGGTGAAGGAAAGAAAAAGAAAAAGCATTTACCAAAGTAGTACAACAACTCCGACTACTACATAAAAGCCAAACAACCTACGAAAATATGGTTCGGCAAGAAAATTTGGCAACCAGAAAGGCGCTTAGCCATGAATAGAAAATTTGCTTAACCATGAAAATTCTAGGTAAATTTTGTCGTATGTGAAAATCCATGACACCACGACTGTTCAATGTGATTAGCAGGATATTTCTTTTGGTTAAGCTTTCTCTTGGTTAACTACTTAATGTGTAGTGTTCTTCAGGATCTGTAGATCCTGCACTTTCGTTGTCTCATGTTCTGGATCTCATCCCTAAGATAAGCCATTCAGAAATATACATAAAAGATAAAACCAAAAATGTTCTACGACTGTGGATATTGAAGAATTTTGACCTGCTGTGGCTGTCCAGTCAATAGGACAAATTTACCAAGTCCACACATTCTAACACGAGTCCTTCTAGAAATCCCAGATTTTTCTCCCATGGGAACTCTGACCATGAAAACTATATGCGCAGGCTTTCACAGCAAACAGTTAGATAGAATGACACATACACCGCGGGATATCTGCAATTCAGCTTAATGACAAGGTGGGAACTCGAAAATGAACACCTTCAATAATTCCAGGTCTATAGATAAAATCCGTTCTTTCTAAGGGACCAGAAAAAGCAAGGAAATGGTGTCTCATCATGCAGAACATGACAAATCTTAAACCTACTTTTCTTTTTGCCAAGTCATTTGGTTTTCTCACCTGCACGATGTCCAAATGGCAGGATTTCATTGGTTATCAAAAGGCTCTGATTAATGATAGGCTCATTAAGTGCTTATATTATCTAGTGTCCGTCCACCCAAGAATCTTATAATCTTCTTCTTTTCTTGCTTCTAATCACATCTTTTTTATTAGACGGCAAAAGTCGAACACAGTTTTGAATAAGAGCATAATATACAAACCAAACTATTCCCACTTCTTGCACCATTAAATTCAACCATCTCTAGCTATCTCCTGTTGTTCTTTGTTCATTTTTCATCTGTTGCAGTATCTGCTCATGAGATGCAGCTAACTCATCTTTGTTTCATGTTACCTGTCGATCTCGATGAAATCGAGCAAAATGATACAAGACAGGTACCAGGAACCATAAACAAAGAAGTTGATATGGACAAGGAAAAGGAAAATCGGCGTCGTTACCATCATTTTATCGATTTCATCCGTAAATCGCTTGAACGTTTCTGTAACCATAGATGGGTTGGGTTCTGCAGAGATTTTTCAAAACAGCATAAACAGAATTACTCAGAAACTTTTCAGGATATTTCTGGAATCTTATTGTCAGATAAGTTGAACAATAACAATCCAAGAATTTTCAGTTATTCTGAGCTTTATATTGGTACTAATGGATTCAGTGAAGATGAAATTCTTGGAAGTGGTGGTTTCGGTAGGGTATACAGAGCAGTTTTGCCTAGTGATGGAACTGTTGTTGCAGTGAAATGTGTTGTAGAGAAAGGAGATAAAATTGAGAAGACATTTGCTGCAGAATTAATGGCTGTTGCGCAGCTTCGCCACCGGAATCTTGTCAAGTTGCGTGGATGGTGTGTTTATGAGAATCAGTTATTGCTAGTTTATGATTATATGCCTAATAGAAGTCTTGATCGGGTACTCTTCAAGCAACAAGAAAAGACAGGAATTGCACCTTTGAGTTGGGAAACCCGGTGGAAAATCATATCTGGTTTGGCAGGTGCTTTGTTTTATTTACATGAGCAGTTGGAGACTCAGATAATTCACCGTGACATCAAAACGAGTAACGTGATGCTCGATTCACATTATAACGCTCGGCTTGGTGACTTTGGCTTGGCTAGATGGCTTGATCATGAACTCCAGCTCCCTACCTCATTGCCTACGCCAACGTTGAGTACAAGAAGTCAAAAGTTTCGTTTAGCGGAAACAACTAGAATTGGTGGAACAATTGGTTACCTGTCACCTGAGAGCTTCCAGAGAAATACAATGGCAACAGCAAAATCCGATGTGTTCAGCTTTGGAATTGTTGCGCTGGAGGTGGCATCTGGACGTCGAGCGGTTGATCTTGCGTATCCGGATGAACAAATAGTTTTGCTTGACTGGGTACGGCAGCTTTCTGATGAAGGAATGTGTCTGAAAGCCAGAGATCTGCGGTTGCCAGAAGGATCATACAAGGGTTCTGATATTGAGCGGCTTATGCATCTTGGCCTATTATGCTCACTGAATTCTCCACAACTGCGACCCACCATGAAATGGGTGGTAGAAGCACTTTCAAGCAATTTTGTTGGTGAGTTACCAGCTCTCCCGTCATTTCAGTCACACCCTTTTTATATCTCCTTGTCCTCTGCAACCACCACTGCCACCAGAACAACCATATCAACAATATCTGCTGCATCAAATTCATCTATATACTTCACTGCCACTGAAGACACCATGTTTTTGACTGCTGAAAATGGGGAAAGCAAAAGCAGATCTGACGAACGTGTGAAGACATTCCTATCGGTTGATACACCACGAGAGATATCTTATAAGGAACTCGTTTCTGCCACAAATAACTTTTCAGAAGATCGGAGAGTCGCAGAGCTGGATTTTGGAACAGCTTACCATGCCTATTTAGACAATCACCACCATGTCTTGGTAAAACGTCTGGGGATGAGGACATGTCCAGCTCTGCGGTCTCGCTTCTCTGATGAACTTCGGAATCTGACAAGGCTTAGACATCGCAACCTTGTTCAGCTCCGTGGATGGTGCACCGAACAAGGAGAAATGCTGGTAGTCTATGATTACTCAGCTTGTCAGCTTTTAAGCCATCTTCTCTTTCAACATCGTCAGGAGAACACAAATCTGGCTTTAAAGTGGAGTCATCGGTACAAGATAATGAAGTCACTTGCATCAGCCATCCTTTATCTTCATGAGGAATGGGATGAGCAGGTCATTCATAAGAACATCACTTCTTCAGCAATTATTCTTGATCAGAACATGAACCCGCGTCTAAGTTGCTTTGCGTTAGCTGAATTCCTGGCCAGAAATGAGCATGGCCCCCATGTCATTATTGACCCTAAGAAATCAGTTCAAGGGATCTTTGGTTATATGTCACCAGAGTACATTCAGACTGCAGAAGCAAAGACCTCCACTGATGTTTATAGCTTCGGAGTGGTGGTGCTTGAGGTGGTGAGTGGAAGAATGGCAGTTGATTTCCGCCGACCTGAAGTGTTACTAGTAAAGAAGGTCCATGAATTCGAGAATCAGCAAAGGTCCCTATTAGAACTAGTTGATGGGAGACTAGGTGGAGACTATGATCACAAAGAGCTGGCGAGGCTGGTAAGATTGGGAAAGGCTTGCACAAATTCAAACCCAGAATTGCGGCCAAGCATGAGGCAGATTGTAAGTATACTTGATGGAAATGACTCGCTGTTAAAAGAAGTGCAAAGACCGGAAAATCCGGAAGAATGGCAGAACCAGAATGGCCGTTCTTTATCATTGATCAGAAGAATTCAAGCACTTGGCATACAATGAATATCCAAACAGATAAACTGATAACAAAGGTACAAATCTACAGATCCTATATAAGTAACAGTTTTGTAAAAAAAAAACAGCACTATTTTTCTTTCTTTTTTGTTATTTTTTAGCTGTATATTGTGTGACCAGTTGAGAGATGTGTAATATAGGATCCTGAAGATTTAACAACTACAGGTTTAACTAATATGTTAGCAGGGCAAGGGTTATGTATGTGAATGGTCCTTCTGTTTGGTTATGAATTTCAATTCCAGTGTGTTTTGGATGTATAGTTGTGATGCAAAAGACTGAATTGAAAGAACATATTTCACATTTCTCACCTGTCGTTACACATTTCATAAGAATTCCCTATATAGAACAGAAGATAAATAGATGCAGAGATAAAAATTACATCAATACCAGTTGCAAACTTGCAATCTACTAGAATGTCAAACTACAACATTACTTTCAAGACAGCAAGAACCTATGTCAATTCAAGCCAACAGGAAATTAGGTAAGTTATGTTTTAAGGTGTTTCGATTCCACATACAATTTCAGGATTTTAGTGTCACCTCTCAAAGTTGCTTGTTCTGCTACTCTGGCGTCCATCTTCATCAGACCAGTCACAGCATGTGTTCCTTCTCGTCATCAGCATCAATCCCTACCCATTTCGTCAATGCAAAGAGGAATTCCTTGAAGCTGACTTTTCCACTGTTGCTCCAGTCCATTTCCTCTGCATCAGAAATAGGGAGAAACACGGAATGAATTTTGCTTCGTTAAAATATATTGAAGGGTAAGTCATGAGCACCAGAACATAACCACCTAAGCTTTTTAAACTACATGCAGATGATTCAAGGGCTGATGTTTAACAAGAGTGTTCTTAGATGGAGTTAGAAACTTTTATAACAGGTTGATATCTAGTGAGGGTGACAGTTTCACCAGAATCAGCCGTCATTTCAACTGGTAAAAGGGGGGAGTTGGAACATACTGAACCGATTTCTGGATATGCGTCCAGGGGATTTTTCCCATGGAGAAGCCTCGTTCAATGCCATTACCATCTCTTCCTTGTTCAGTTTCCCATCACCATTCTTATCAAGAAACATAAATGCTTCAACAATCGTATCAAAGGTGGCCTCCAGTTCAGGAGATCCCATCCTTGAAATCTGGAAGGAAAGAAAGAAGACAAAAGTCACCAACAACCAGCAAGAATCTTGTAAACATGAAAACAAACAAAAAAGAAAAAGTATTATTACTGGATTGGAATTTGTTGTGGGTACAGAATGAGAATTTTCTGAAGAGTCCATCAGAAGATAAATGAGACATAGAAGAACCACGAACTCATTCAGTTGTATTCCTTCAATTCCATCCACGTCACAAGCTTGAAAAAGATCTTCTATTTCTCTCTCGGTCAGATGGAGTTGCAGTTTGTTTAAGCAATGCTTTAGCTCCTCGTGGTCAATTGTTCCATTTGAGTCCTCGTCTAAACAAATAAAATATGTGAAAAGTAAAAGGCCTGTGCTTGTCCATTAACTCTTTCAGAAAAGTGAAAAACTGAAGAATAGTATGGCAAATGAACAAAATAAACACTAGCGAGATTCACCATATTGATCAAACACACTCTTGATGTTCTTTAATCCTTCTTTGAACTTCGGAAACCTCAAGATTATGCTATTAATTGACTTAAAAGTGTTAGGTTCAGAAGAGCCTCTTTTCTTGATGGCCTCCACCATTTTCTTTTCAAGCTTTGGATTCAGCCTCTTATACTTGCTATATGTATTGCAACGACAAAGCATGCCTTGGACTTTGTCAGAGAAAAAAGACTTCAAAGAGGAACATAAGCAACTGGAACCTGAAATGACATGTGAAAGAGTTATGTTAGAGACCATTAAATCAATTGAAAGATAATTTTGGGGCGAGGTCCGAAATGTTGTGAAGGTGATGATATCAACTCATTTCATAGAGCGAAAATCTTTATGGAGCACTTGATAATAGCTAATACACGGAACTCCTTGATTCATATGAAATAGGCAATGATTGCATGTGTTATTCTCCTAATGCAATTGAATGGATGTTGTTAATGCTACACAACAACTGTAACTTGAAGTTGAGAGTCCTTAATATGAAATACTTACTCCACTGGTACCAAGTTAGCCCATGAATAACTGTAAACTGCAACATTCCAAAGCACACCAAGAGTGTGCTTGATCAAGAGTGGCCTACAATCTATTGCATTCTCCCACATCAACTGGGAAGTTCTAACATTCCTAAGATTTTTCAGTAGACAGATGAAGGATTCTTAGCTTATGCTACGGAAAAGGAACCACTTACAGCTATTTTCCCTTAGGAACTTTATATCGGCTAACAGCACGTATCTTAAAACCGCATTAGTACTTCCTAGGAAGTGGAAGGATGCGAATGAATGTCTTTCCAATGCATATGTGTGACAAAAATGACAAGTCCAACATCAAAAAGAACGACTGCCTCCATTAATAGAAAAGGATAACCAATGGAAACAATTAGTGAGATAACCTTCTCATGTCACGGTCGAAAAGTTGGTCCTACGACTCTCTTATAATCATGAAATCCAAAATGTTAGATACATCAATCTTTCGCACTAATGAAGTGTGATTCTGGATGAAATCATAAATTGAGAATGAGATCAAAAAGAATGAGCAAAATATTGAGATTTGGAAAAATGATCCACATGGTGATGAGAAATCCTCACTAAGAATCCGCCTTTGGATCCTCTACCAGGTCATCCAAGATAGAGTTGATGGTTCAAAAACAGTATCCTGTTTTACTTTTGCACGATTTCACCAAGAAAAAAGGTGTACACACAAAATAAGGTTAGAAATTTCTCAATTTTCACATCCATCAAAAACCCTATCACATCATCATCATTATTCAAACAATAAGATCATTTTTTGTGTAATTGAAAGCAAACCCAATTGATATATATCTCATGCAAATCAAAATTTGGCAGTAGGAGTCAAGAAATACAACATTATACATACTACTACAATATTAATACACCCTACCAATACCATGATAAAGGTACTAAATTTTCTGTATTGATTTCAAATTAGTTAATTTCAACCCCATGAAACTGATCTTTTCATTACCCAGTGAACAGTAATTCATAAAATGGTTTCTATGAACACAAAAATTGAATTCTTATAAAAAAAAAGAAGGGTTCACTGTAACAATGAAAGGACAATAGAAAAGACACAAAGAAAGCTTGCCTGGTGATTCTTTCATGGCGTCTGATTTCATCCAAGTATAATCAAACTGTCACAGTCTGTATCAACAAGTGGAAAGAGAGAGAGGGTGTGGTGGAATGGAGTGGAGTGGAGTGGAGAGGGTACTCGAGTATTAAGTAGAGAAAGTGAGAGAGCAAATGAGGAAAAAGATGGACGAGAAAGAGAATAGGGTAGCTCGTGTTAGCTCGCGTCTCACAGTTTTTCTCATAAAGAGGACACATGCTCGTGGTAGCTCGCTTCTCACATTCAGTACCATCGTTTCAACGAATATCCGCTGGTCTATGTTTTGGTCCTTCACATGGGCACATATTTTAGTTGCATGGTCACCTCTCAAACTTGGCGGAAACCAAACCGGGGGAGGATCATGCCATACTAGACTTGTTTGTGTTTGCCCATTTGGTTATATCATGACAACTCCATTTTTCTGTGCACAAAAACAAAAACTATTTTCCAAAGGTTAAGTCCTCTGGGCTAGTTTCAACCGTTAGATTAACAGTTAAGACTAATTCTCTTTCCTATCATTTGCTCGCATTTGAACTAGCAGCGAGATAGTAGCGTTGAATGGTTCAGCGCTACAGAAATTACCTTTTCGCTGAATGGATCAGCGTTGGGCGATTTATTTTTTGATCTGACGACTGAGATTTAAAGCGCTGAACCAAAAGCGCTGGGAGGTGGTCCCAGCTAACATGGACTGCTAGATTAGCACTCCCATAGGACTTAGGAGGTAGTCCTAGCTGACGTGGACTGCTAATCTAGCTGCTAGATTAGCACACCATAGAACTAAGCCTAAATATTGAGATTAGGTTTTCTATATCGGAACAAATAAAACAAGTTTTAAGATCTCCATAAAAGTCTTTCTGATTTATCTTCTTAATTATTCCTTCTACGTAACCCACTATCACCATCTGTTGTTCCCTTTTAGCCCATGCTGTTCACAGAGCTTCCTTAATAGCTCGTGTTTCTTCCTCTTATATAGGGCTCCTACATCACTTACTACCACGATTTTTTTTCTTTTTTAGTCCGCACCGTTCGCAGAGCCTCCTTAATAGTTCGTATTTCTTCTTTTTCAGTATAAAAACAAAATATGTAAATTGCTTCTGCTAACAAGAATTAGTGCCCAGAATCTCTCAATTTAAATCCAATTTTCCCTTTTTGTTGAGGAGGTATTCCTTTAACCTTAATCCAATTACTAGAAGGAGGAATCCAAGTAGATTGATTCGAAGCAGCAGTTGTTGCAGAGATTTCAATAGATATGGTTGATATGTCAACACCAGCAACATTGATTTTGCTCTAGCCAAAATTGAATTTGGTTCTTCAATTTTTTCATTATGAACAGTTGAAGTTTTGCTAGTCCAGATTGACCAAACCATACACGTAATCATCAAAAAAGTTGCATCTCTATTAGAATCATCTTTATATGGATTCAATTGCAGCCAATATCTAACCCATTCAAGGAAGGTAAGATCTGGAACTTGATAATTTGATATGTTTATTAAGGACCATATGTAATACCCCTATATTCGGCAGTGGTTGGCCGAATGGAATATAAGTAATAATTTGTCCTTTCCTAACAACGATGCCTGTTGAAAACCCCACACTGACGGATAACCGCAGTGGCTAAGTGGGGACAATATCGGTGGAGGGACGGGTCATTACAAATGGTATCAGAACCGACGGTGGGTCACCTGCCGAGGGTGGGAAGGTACGCTGGACGGGGTTGGTCCAGGTGCTTCTCATGAGGGGAAGGGAACGTCGGAGATCTGGGCTTGTATATGTATTCCGGAGCCGAGGACGGCTCCAATTTAAGGTGGTGGTATTGTAATACCCCGATATTCGGCAGTGGTTGGCCGAATGGAATATAAGTAATAATTTGACCTTTCCTAACAACGATGCCTGTTGAAAACTCCACACTGCCGGATAACCGTAGTGGCTAAGTGAGGACAATATCGGTGGAGGGACGGGTCATTACACCATATTATGTTCAGTTTTGAGCATACAACTAGTGAATGCATAATGGTTTCTTATTTCATCTTGCATCCACGGCAAATGACATCTGATATATGTATTCTCTGGTTTAGGATTATTTTCACATGAAGAGCTCTTTTCAAAGCTTTTCATACAAAGATTTTAACTCTTGTAGGTGATTTCTGAGCCCATACTTTAATCCATAAATCAGAATTGGCAGTGTCTCCTCTTATGGAGAGACAGTGATATGCAATTTTATTAGAAAATCTTCCATCTTTAGCATGATCACATATACTTCTATCTTTAGTAGGAAGGAGAATCAATGGGATATCTTCAATCTTCTCAATAGAAGATTGATCAAAGATAGAATTTAGCTCAGTTGAGTCCCAAGTTCTTGTTTGGTGGTCAATAAGATCATCCACTTTAAGATAAGGATCAGGAAATTTGTTATTCTTTGGTGTGGGAACTCTTTTATTTGGGATCCAGTTGCACACCAAGGATTTATGAAATTTCCTTGTCCCACCATCCATGAAATGAAAGTCTTTATATTCTCCATAATTCTGTGAAAGCGTTTCCACGCCTAAGAGGCACTAAATGGACATCTAGCATATATAACAACAGTTTTGAGAAAATATTTTGCTTTCAGAGTAGTTGCCTATAGAGAGTTAAGATTTTTCGCAAGTCTCCAAACACTATGCAGATATTCCCCAAAGTTAGAAGGTGTGACTTCCTCTTTTTTAAATTTGATTCTATTAAGGTAAGAATCAATTTTATAACAAAGATTCTTAGGGATTATAAATTTTTCCGTCTGCATGTTTAACCAAGGTTGTTTTTCCTATTTGAGAGAGAAAATGAGTAAGCCAACTACTACCTCTTTTCTCAACAACAGTGAGAAGAGAAAGGTGAGTTTGAGTCTCACATTTCACGATATTAATTGGTGTCCTTAGGTACTTTACACCAAGAAGTAGGTTAGAGATACCTTGAATTTTTGCCAATAAAGTCTCATGTCTTGGATGTACATTTTTGCTTAGCAATAACCCATATTTCTGAAAATTAATCTCTTGTCCACCTGTTTTGCAGCACTTATGGAGATACTCGTTAGTAATATGAACTCAGGGATGGTAGCCTTGGTGAAGATGAAACTATCATCCTCAAATAATATATGGCTGATAGGTGGGGTTGCAATGGCAATCTTGACTCCATGAATCAGATTAGATCTATCAAATTTAGATATGCAAGCAAGATGAATCTTAGTACATAAAATATATAGGTGAGCGCAGATCGGGTCCCCTTAACTCAACCATCTCTCAATATTTAGATTACCCATTGTACTTCTACTTAGAAGCCATGAATATGAAGCAGTATTCAGATAATTCATGATTAGGCTTGTCGACTTTTAATGAAAACCCAACTTAATCATAACCTTAGCCAAGAAAGGCAATCCAAGCTTGTCACAAGCTTTGAACATGTCCATCTTAATGGCTGCGAAGCCATCTCTCAGCATAAATCACCTCATGGGCCCTTAAAACACAATCACTTATTTGTCTCTTTGGGATGAAAGCACTCTAATAAGGAGATATAATTTTGTCCATCAGATTTTTCATGTTATTAGCTATGGTTTTTGAGACCACTTTGTAAGAAAAATGGCAAAGGCCTATTGGGAGAAACTGATCTATAAAATAAGCCATCATAGTTTTAGGATAAGTAAAATATTAGTATGATTAATTTGTGTAAGAAAGTGACATGTTTCGAAGAATTGTTATTTCGTGTCATAAATAGAGTCGCCAACCACATCCCAATAGGCTTGATAGAAATTCCTGGCCTGTAAATCCATCCGGACATGGAGATTTTTTTGCTCTCATTTGAAAAGCAGCTACTTTAATCTCGTCCTCAGTAAATGGAGCTGAAAGTAATGCATTATCATCATCAGTGACCTTTGGTACGTATCATAAGGTCTAGGAGTTCATCTTGTCCCTCAGGATTAGAAGTCTTATGAAGTTACTGAAAATAAGAAATAAATTATGTTCCAATAGCTTCCCTTGTTGTTAGCCAATTTGCATTTGACGATTTGATTCAAGGGGTGTTGTTTCTTTTCCACCGAAACATGGCTTATTATTATCTCCCTTATTTAACCATAATTTCTGAAATTACGAGGGTACCCAAATACATTACGCTTTTTCATTTCAACCTATAAGTCTGATACCAAGTGTGATCGTCTATGGACAAAGTCGAGACAATACAACAATAAGGTATTCACTTGACAGTAGTTAAGGTACAAGACCGATTGGCTATATGATCAATGTCAAGTGATTAGGATTTAACGAACTAGTGTATTCACTTTTAATTATAATAAACAATTATAATTGTGAAAAGTAAAAGTAAATCACACAACAAGATTTTGTTAATGAGGAAACCGCAAATGCAGAAAACCCCCCGAATCTAGTCTAGTTTTGAATACTTTCAGAATTAAGCCGTTATACAAAGAACAAAGCCAACTTTGTATAGTTGAGACCAAGTAATATACCCCTAGTTATTTAGTTCCCTCAGTATCCCTGCGTCTACGAACGTTTGGTCACGCATGTGAATCCCAAGACAAAAATCACTATCTTGAGTTGCTTTACCTATGTAAAGTCTTAAGCACTCAACTCCTATTGATCGTCTTCCAAACAGTAAAGGAACAAAGTTGTTTGCTACCTACTCCAATAATCTTTTATAAAAAAGTGTTAGAGCATAGCTCGGTTGAACTCGCCAACCGTTGGTATGTCAAGTTTGGTTGTCATATTTTAGTGTGTCAAAACTCATCTAAAGTCGCTTGATTATATACTAGAGTCAACTTTGTTTAGGTTAGACTAGAAAGTATAAGAATGTTGAGAAATACAAGTATTACTCTAAAGACCTGAAGAATGTGAAGAAGTAACGAACTACAATGACGACATCATCCTTCTACTTGAGGTTAGTAATATTGACTTGAACTGTTTCATTCCTAACGTATCTTTCAATTCGTGCTATATTGAAAACATAACTGCGAAGCTATATATACTGTACATATTGTATAATACTCTAGTGATGTGACATGGTCATAATTGTATGATCATAGTATTAGGAAATTAAACTACAAAGTATAACGCTTATCTTTTGAACTTCGTAGATATGATATCGGCATAATTGTATGATCATAGTATTATGCCGATGTCATATCTTGCATATATTGTTATATTTATGTGAATGGGTTATGGTGAAGATTTCATCCTAGGAAACAATGTTTTACATTTGTTTAAAGGAAGTACATTCATAAACTTGTTTTATGGATCGAAAGGGAAATCATTAGGCTTATTGGTTCGGCTATTCATTGCAAATCTTTGGATGACCAATATATGTGAGATGGTAGAACCGATCTTAACCTTGGTTATGTATCTTGGTATAACTAATCACAATGCCTGACTTATGATTTGGTATGACTAGTTTTTATTAATTGGTGTAACCGATCCTAAGTAATCACCATGTGATGGTATGATCGATCTTTGTAATTGGTGTGACCGATCATAAGTGTTGTGTAATCGATCCTTATAATTGGTAACCAGTCCTGGTAACTGGTGTAATCGGTCCTAGTAACTGGTGTGACCGATCACAAGCAATACCATGGGAATATGGAACCGATCTTGGTAACTGATGTAACCTAGTAACTTGTGTGACTGATCACAAGTATTTCCATATTAAAGTATAACCGATCCTAGTGATTGGTAAAACTGATTGAACCCATATATCTGATTCGATATTTGATCAATCACATAGTTATCTTGGAATACATGTCAACCAATTCTAAACTTGTTTGGAAGTGTGGTATAACTGATTCCAAGAATGTAAATCCATGTAAATATGAATAAGGAATTACAGTGAAGAGATGGCAACATACTTTGAACACGTACAGTAACTCTTATCATTTATTGTTCAAAGATATTCCTTAGTACTCAAGGAGATCATGTGCCGAGATAATTAAGAATCTTTTAATTAAGGATTTTGTTTTATATGTTTTAATTACCAACAATTAAATGCATATCTCTAGAGAATAAAAATTAGTAATGTTCATTTACTAATTGAAGATTTTCTATTGAGAGATTTCAGAAATATTGGACAAGTGTTTATTGGAATTAGGAAAAACGAATTTTTCCATTCATTGTATATCTTGAGAATATTTTTGGTTTTGGAAATTCCTTGATGTCCGAACATCCTTGGTCTATAAATACGTAAGTTTGCATTTCTAGCAAACTATCCTAAGAGCCAGGAAAACTTTATTTCTTGTTGTTTCTGGTGGAGCCGTCTATTCGGAGAGGAAAGTATCCTAATTAGGTGAATTCTCTTACGGCCGCTCGTTTAAAGACTTCTGTGGGATCAAGAAGCTCTAAGAGTACCATTGGTGGGAAACTAGATAAGTACAGTGTTATTAGTTTTTGATTGATTTGACTGACTAACGGTTTGTTTATTCTTAAGAATCTTCTCTTCTGATATACTCTAAGATTTTGATTGATTTGATTTGATTGACTAACGGTTGTTGAAACTTTGATTGCAACTAGTTTGTTTATTCTTGAGAATCTTCTCTTCTGATATAAGACTCACTCAAACTAGATCGAAGTATCGACGGGATCTTTAGAACTGTTGTTAGATCTAAAGACACCTTGTGATAATCCATTGTTAACAGACTCCGTTCTGTGTGTGATTGATCACAACATATTCAAGTAGTGTTGTTCAGGTTATTATTGAAGATTAAAGAAGATTTGAAGACGAAGAAGATTTCTTATTGGTTTTCGTATCTTTGTGTATGCACAAACCTTGATCGGCTTGGATCCAACTAGAATCATATTTATTCGATTGATTGGTTGTGTGAGATCGACATCACTTTATAGTTTCTCTTTGAGATTTATACTGATTGATTGCGAATCTAAACTTAACTACTTTGGTAGTTACTGGATAGATTGATCTAACCAAGCAAAAGAGTTTATTAGATTAAATGGAAGATCCTTTGCGTATGACTTGAGATATCTTTATCTTGAAAGAATCAATAGAGTTGTTACCAAATAGATTCGTTGTTCCTTTGTTGTTTGGAATACGATCCAAAGGAATTGTACCAGTATGTGACTCATCGAAATCGGAAGCGTAGGGATACTGAGGAAACTAAGTGAACTATGGGTAGTTGCTTGGTCTCAATTATACGAAGTTGGTGTAGATTTTTTATAACGGCTTAATTATGAGAGTATTCAATTCTGGACTAGGTCCCGGGGTTTTTCTGCATTTGCAGTTTTCCTTGTTAACAAAATCTTGCTGTGTCATTTACTTTTGTTTTCCACAATTATAATTGTTTATATAATTTAAAGTAAATTTCACTTTACGTTAACTCCAATATACTTGAGAGTGATCCTATAGATTTTGGTTAAGTCCGAACCTATTATCAAATATCACACTTTGGTAGTCGTATTATCTCGATATCGTATCCATAGACAATCACACAAAGTGTGGATACCGAAGTTGATGTATTATCTCGACTTTGTCCATAGACGATCACACTTGGTAAGAGGACTTATAGGTTGAAACAAAAAGATTGTGGTGTATTTGGGTACCCTCGTTGCTTCACAAAGATTCGTTGAGTTTTGATAAAGGATCTCTTCTGTTTAAACTAGTAAACTTCTTTGTCGGGTAAGATCAATCCAAATCAGTAGCTTAGATTCGGATTCACAAGTATCAGATTCGAATATTGAAGAATACCACCTAATGATAGTTGTCGATCTAAACAGCTATATGATCAAATTTATCAAAGATAAATCGGATCTAAGTTGGATCCTAGCCGATCAAGATGTGTGCACAAATCATGGGATACAAAAACCAATAAGAAAAATATTTTTTTCTTTAAATCTTCAATTGCCTTCTTATATACCTGCACACCATAAACTTGAATCCACTTATGATCAATTATTCATAAAACGGGGTCTGTTAACAATGGATGGTCACAAGTTGTCTTTAGATCTATTAGATCTAAAAATAGTTCTAAAGATCATGTCAATACTTTGATCTAGTTTGAGTGACCCTTATGTCAGAAAAGAAAGCTCTCAAGAACAATTAAAATAGGTGCAATCGAAGTTTCAACAATTGTTAGTCAATCAAATCAATAATTGAAAACTAAAATAACAATGCAATTATCTAGTTTCCCACCAACGGTACTCGTAGAGCTTCTTGGTCCCACAGAAGTCCTTAAACGAGCGGTCGTAAAAGATTACTCCTAATTAGGGTTCTTTCCTCTTCGGATAGACGGCTCCACCAGAAACAACATGAATGGAGTTTTCCTGTTTCTTAGGATAGTTTGCAAGAAATGCAAACTCAATTATTCATAGACCAAGGTTGTTTGGACAACAAGAAATTCAAAAACAGAAAATATTCTCAAGATATGCAATAAGTACCTAATTTCGTTTTTCATATTTTCAACTAATATCCAACCTGTAATTCTGAAATCTCTCATTTGAAAATATCTAATATTAGTTTAGCACTTAACTAATATAACTTTCCAATAGATATGTTTTTGATTTGCTGGAAAATAAAAAAAACATATAATCGAAAACCTTGAAAGATATATTGTAAAAGGGTCGTATGTTTATAGTCAAATTAGGGTCTGAGTCCTAGAACATGTCGTTGATGCGTTAGGGTCGTTAACTAAAGTTACCGTATAAATTGTTACCAAAATACTCTTATAAAGTTGTCATGTGACATCATATCCTAACACAAGTTAAATACCTAACCAAACTATACAGACATTTATCGAACAGATTAAGGACTAGAGAATGGAACAATTCGAACCAAATCGATTATCACCAATGAAAGCCCAAATTGAGTAATCAACACAAATCAAAACCAGACTAAATCAACCAATTAAGATAAACAAAACCATTAAGCAAAGTAACTACTGTTTCAACTTAATTAGGGTTTCTCATGGTAAATGATTCAAAGGTTGTAAGAAATAAAAAGTTACATGCCCATAATCCAAATTAGTTACCTTCTCCTAGAATCCTAATCTGATCACGGAAGAGCCAATGTTCCAACAAGGCGAACAAACATTAGAAAATGAGTACTTCACAGTTCACACAATTAATTAATTAATTAGTACGTACTTACCAACGGAAGCAAAATAATATTATCATATCATCACTGAATTCCCATGCGATTAATTAAGACCTAAAAATAGTTCATTTAGGTTTGTGAAGGATAGTTAATGATGTAGTTTTAAAGTGGTAAGTAAGGTTGTCGTTCACTCGGACTTGTGAAGATTCGAGTTTTTAAATTTAATAAAAATATATACAAAAATATTAAACAATGGTGAGAGGTACTGGGATTCGGGATTCCACCGAATTCAAAACATAAGGTTCAATTATTAATTCTTTGACAATTTTAGCTCAAGAAAGACAAGGACTCTATTTTTGCCAAGGTAGATTCTCAAAACATTGATTGTAAATCCTAAGCATGATGTATCAAAACACCTAAGCTAAGCATACATCATCAAATTAAATGACAACCAATAATTCAAATCATATTTTCAATTAAAATTAATGCAAAAGTCTTAAAAAGAATTAATAAAATTACCCCAAGTATGATATTCGTCTTCCTCCGTCATCCCAGTGTTTGGGTTTAGCTCCTCATGGTAAAAACATGCACAAAAGATAGAAACATGGCTCAAAAGGTGTTTTTATTGAAGAGAAATAATAATACAGCGAATCTGCAACGCTTTTATGGCGTTACAGAATCACCGATACAACTGAAGTGCTGTTAATAAACAAGAATATAAGACTGCTTCTGCGACGGTTTAGTGTGGGTCGATGTTCTTCGTGTTCTTCGCGACTGTTCAGTGTGCGTCTTATGTTCTTCGTGTTCTTCAGCTCCGCACCAGCAGAAAACAGCAGCAGCAGCGGCCTGTAAACCTCTGATTCTCGCCTCCTCAGCCCTTCTCAGCCCCCAAAACTCTAGACACCCCTTATATTTGACCCAAACAATCTATTTATATCAAAAAGAGCGATTAAATCTCTCCAAAATCTTACGAAATCTCTTTCTTTCTCTTCACGGCAAAGTTGCGGCAATTTCTTGTTTTAGAATTTCCACGCGTATCTGGGATTTCCTTTTGATTCTAAACTCTTCCATAGATATATATTAAGCTTTGGGAAGAAAATCTTGCCTTTAATCTCTCTAAAATTTCCTAAAACAAGTCACACAAGTGACTTTCCATATTTTGCTGTTGAGATCAAAACCCGTCGATTGAGCCCAGTTTAATAGATTTGAACACCCATGTTAGATTCATAGACCCATAAGGAGTCTACCCTATGAAAATCAGAAGTTTAATCGACCTCAAACTCCTCCAAATCACTACCACCAAAACAGCCACAAAAACATGCCGTACGTTTTTGGTTTCCCGCCAATTTTCAGAATTTGAATGTGAAGGGGAAAGGTTACCCCTTATCCGATGGTCGCCCCTTATCCGTTGCTGGAGTCCGCATAACACTCGTCCCTTGGGTTGCATTCATCAACTTTTCGAGCCAATTTCGCCACAAAAGCTTATTTCTCCAAAAACACCTACAAAGAGATAAAATACCAAAATAAGTAAAAAAATGGGTACTAACATTATACACAATAGAGATGAAAATAGACACATAAATGCGTCTATCAGTTAAGAAAAGCCAAGTAACCAACATTAACAAACCCAATCGAACCAAAACAATATCCAATAACTGTTATTCCTAAATTCTTTCTCTTTTAATCAAGTAACATCTTTTCCTTAGCTACAGTTGTGTCGTATGGTTAAAACTTACAAGTTTGTTACATGAATCCGTCATAATGTTACAAGTTTGTGTTATATATGGGTGTGGTTTTGATTAAAGATTTTTTGAAAACACTTTTAACTGTCTACACTAGTCAACTAACAGTCAAGGTGTTTGGAAAAATAAAAAAGTCAACTAACAATTTTCTACAGTCTCCGGTTAGTCTATGACCCTAAAGCATCAACGACATGTTCTACGTCCCATACCCTAATTTGATTATAAACTTACTATCCTTTTACAAAATAACTCAAATCTTAATTAAAAGATTCTCAATATTTCGGATTAGGATCACCTTGAGTATCAAGGAATATCTTTGAACAACAACAGATAAAAATTATATTCATATTCAAATAATGTTGACATCTGGAACTTTCCTATTTAGCAAACCCTATTTCCAAACTCACACAAAACCTTAAAGTAATATGTGAATATAGAGGATTGGTTTTTCTATTTGGACCGGTTCTACCATGAATCCTAACATAGGTTAAGATCTATTCTACCAAGTATCCAAATATAGGTAGGGATCGGTTCTACCATGACTCCTAATATAGGTAAGGATCGATTCTACCAAGACTCACAACAATAGATAGGATCGGTTCTACCGTGTATCCCAATATAGATAAGGATCGGTTCTACCAAGACTCTCAAAGTAAGTCAAGATATGTTCTACTGCATATCCCAAACTAGGTAAAGATCGGTTCTACCAAAGTTCTTTCTTAGGTTCGAATTGGTCATCTAATATATCTTCAATGAAAACCAGACCAAAACGCCTACTGATTTATTTTCGATTACGAAACAAGTTCTATATATGTACTTCCTTAAAACATATGTAATCAAACATATTTTCCTAAGATGAAATCACACATATATCCAATACACAATCAAGTAACAAGTTACATAGATTATGTCGACGTCGTACTTACGAAGTTCAAAATATAAACGTTATACTTTGTAATCAAATATTTTACCTTGACACTTTGATCATGATAAAATGACCAAGCCAAATACTAGAGTATTAAATATAACCTCACATGTTATGTTTTCAATCTTAAATGACTTGAAAGCAAAGATAGGAATGGATACAAGTCAAGTCAGTATCACTAACCTCAAGTGGAAGGATGGCGTCTTCATTGTAGTTGACACGTCTTCACGATCTTCAGGTGTTCAGAGTAATACTTGTATGTCTCAACATTCCTAGACTTTCTAGTCTAACCTAAAATAAGTTGACTCTAGTACATTTAATGAAGCGACTCTAATTGAGTTTTGATACTAAAATATGACAACCAACCTTGACATACCAACGCTTGGTGGGTTCAACCGAGCAATGATCTAGAAATTTCTCTTGACTTATCTTTATGTTTTCTCCTTTAACTTAGAAACTAATGCAGTATTACTGGGGTCATGGACTTTTGCATGATTAGTGACAACCTTATAATCCCTTAATAAGTGATTTATGTTCCCAAAAGAAACTTTATTCCAAAGTTTAAGCTTCTACTTTGCTTTATTCAATTTATGTTTTAGCTTAATTTTTTTTTGAACCCCTTACACGGCTTGACCAAGCTTGCTCAATGATTATTTTGAAGGTATTATCTTTTGACCAATTTGACATATAATTGAAAGGTCGTCTGAGGAAATCAACTCCAGCACTAGGAGATACCAAAATTAGAGAATGATCAGAAGAGATTGTCGACATATGTAATCGGCTATCAGGAAAACAAAATTCCAAAAAATCATTGATAATTGCTCTATTAGTTCTTTCCGTTATCAGGTTTCCACCTTCTTGAATGTTTGTCCAAGTATAGTCAGGGCCTAAGAAAGGGATTTCTCTCAGGTTCCACGGGGAAAAAGAGATTGATCTTTTTTAGTAACAATTCTTCTTCCTTACTTGTTTTATGGTAGGAGTTACTAAGGATTATGTAAGTTAGATCACCCACAACTATGTAGGGAGTATAATTATCATAACGTTCATCAATGAGCTACGACCAACTAGATGGTCTTAAGTTATGATTTGGTTCACCATAAAAAAAAATATATATAACAACTTGTATTAGATTTAAAAGACTGAGAAGTGCACTTGAAACCTCTGATTAAAATGCAGAATAAAAATATCAAAACCATATTTCCAAGCAAGACCAAGACCAGCCTTCTTTCCAACAGAAGATAAGGTGAAATTATTAAGGTAACCAGGGGATCAAAACTTTTCATCTGTGACTTTCTTTTTTTACACATAGTTTGACTGATGAACATAATATTAGGTGAATTTAATTTTACAAGCTCCCGGAGCTCACGAATTTACTCTGGCTTCCCAAAGCCATGACAATTCTATCTTAGGATACTCATTATTATCACCAGCAATAACTCAAAACCTACATCTATATACCAAAAAGCTTATCAGTCAAAACTTAACAATAACAGATGTTCCAACTTGTAACTTCTGAGATGTTGAAACAAAAATCCAGAGATAGAAGGATTAAAGACAAGAAATCATCCCAGGAGCTACGACTTAAAATATAAAAGGACGAGATAAGAAATCTCAACAAAGAAAGAGAAGAGATCTGGGAGTCTTTGTATCTTAGCTTTTTCTGCAAGATGTCTTTGGGTCTTCCTTTATCTTCTTTGTGAATCTTTGCATCTAAAAGTCTTCTTTGTGAATCTTTTTGTCTTTGTGTGTTCTTTGTGTCTTGTGTTTGTCTTGGTATCTCGAAAAAAAAAAACAACTTTCAAGGATTAAAGTAGCCGGAGATGATCAGAAATTGATGGTTGAGATGCATGAAAAAGTATGAGAACTTGATCTTGAAGGTTTACATTTACTAATTAATCATTTACTAAAGTTGGATTTTGATTTACTTCAGGTTTCAAGAATTTTGGTTGTTTTTCGTTCATCAGAAACTGTGTATATGTGCTATAACGGTCAAATAACCACTATTTTTATGGCTTATATAGATGTTTTCAGTTCCCTGAAAACTAGGAGACACACCATCCCCAACGGTGGTATTAGTTTGAAATGTTAAATAGGATAAAGACAAAGTCGTTTAAGAAGAGAGAGATGAGTTGTTTCTTCTACTGCACTAGTTTCTTTCATTTTCTTATGATTGTTTGTGGAAGGTGAGTTTTATTAACGAATTTCCAGTTTGCTTGACAAAAATTATCATTATGATTTTAGACATACGAAAAAACTGACTGTGATTTTTCCCAAGGGGATATCCAATAGTCTTTGGTGTGCCCTCTAGTCTTTGGTTGTGCTTCTACTCTGTCTAGACATAATGAGTTTCCATTGCAGATTTTATCCTCACTTGAGGAAGACAATGTAGTTTAATTCATGAAGTTAATAAAAAAAATTCCTATTTTGAAAAAAAAAACGAACCCAGTTGTTTTATCGCTATCGGGATTTACTTCGGATTTCTCCCTGAGTGAATCTATCATTTCCGAAATTATTAACATACCGCTCTAAAAAATAACACTAAAACTGGATCATATTTATAAGCAAAATAAATAAATATCTAGAGACAAATGGTGGATCCCGTGATATTCAATATGGACCCACCATTCTTTTAAAAAAGGGTTAATCATTTAAAAAAATATAATATAAGGTTTTGGTCTTGTTTTTAACACTACTAATGGAGTTGTTCATTTTTCACATTGATTGCATCAGAATAGGATGCTTGTGCTTGTTGTGTTATTCACTAGTGATCATGTGGCTAGTCTCTAGGGGTTCTTCAATTTTTGAAATGAACAATCATCCAGAGTGAACGTCGAATGTTAGGGTCCATATTACAATAGTGGAAAGGAACAAGCATGGGACACGTATTGGAGGTTTTTTTTTTTTTTAATAAAATCATGTGTTAGAGCACTGCTCGGTTTAACCCAGCAAGTAAAATGACAAGGATGGTTATCAAGTTTATTTCCAAGACACACCGGTTGAATTGCTTACCTAAGTCAATTTCGTTAGGCTAGACTTAGGACATAAAAATGTTGAGACAAACTCTAGTTACTCATTGAAGATTTGAAGACGTATTGCAGAACAAACAAAAACGTCATCTTTCAAACTAAGGTTAGCAACTACTGGATAATTGTTCGATTACTATCTAGTTCTTACAAGCTTATATATTGAAATATAACATGAGAAGGTTGTTTACTTGGATTTAGTATATAAGATGGCTTGATCATTATCTATGATCAAACTGTCGAATGAATGATATACGTAAATTACTTTTTTTTGCAACTTATTATATTGAGTTATGAAATATAGTTTCATATGATTTCGTGATTCAGTTATAACACCGTGTATTCATTACTACTTTGTGTTAAACTTTTCGGATGGATCCATGCTTTGAGAATATGTTAAACATGATTTCATAAGAACGATTAAAAATGAGTTTGAGCTCGAATAAGATTTTTACTCAATAAATGATTTCATTTATTGAATATATTTTATATTCTGAAATTTTCATATCTTGGGCTTGCACTATAAATAGTGGAGCTTTGTATTCTTACATACTCATCCAAAAAGCACCCAAGCAATGTGAGGTTATTTTCAGTAAAGAGTAACTTTGATTAAGTTCGGGCAAAAACATGCTTAACTACTTTAAAGCCTTCTTACGGGATTAAGGAGCATGCTAGTGGTACCGTCGCTGGGAAACTAGATTGTTGTTTAGTTTTTATTTGATTGTACTTGTTGAACTGACACGTACTTTTCATATTCACCATTTTCTTCTCTAATAAATCCAGTCAAGAACTTTGAAGTTCTGACTATAACCGATTCAAGTGATTTAGAGTCTGTTGATTTTCCAACGTTAACAGGCTTCGTTTTTGTTAGGGATGGCCATTTGCCCCACCCAAACCCATCCCCGTGGGTACCCACCCCGTTTGGGTAGGGTTTTACCCGCACAAACGGGGATGGGTTAGGGTATGTGTAATAGCCGAAATTCCTGTTTCAAGGATGGGTGGGGATGGATTCAAGGTCCCCGCCCCGTAGCTTTTATACTTTAAGATTTAGACATTTATACAAGAATTTGTATTGTAATGTTTTTAGTGCTCACTAAGTGTTCCAATAAATAAAATATTTCTCTCTAACTCTAAACCTCTATATTGATTAGTGATCCTCGATTATAATAGTTAATCATATTTTGAATCATATGGCGATGTATGTTATTTTTCTTGATTGTGTAATCTTGTTAAGATAAGATATTTTTATCTTTTTTTGATCGGTAAAGAATTCGGTGCTGGTGAGTTTCGAACTCAGGTCACTGTTATCATCACCCAGTGACTTTACCACTGTACTACAGTGACACCAGCTATAATATATTTTTATCACTTACCCGAGTTATTCTTGATCGTTCTTGTTCATTCATTACTTTCACTTCTTTGTACTGATAACTGATCAAACACATTATCTATAAGTTAATAGAAAAAAGTTGAAGCAGATGATTAAATGGTTAATGTGGTGAAAAATTCTTAATAATGAGGAATTAAAAAGTAGAAAGAGTACTACTGATAGTATAGAGCAATTATTTTCTTTGCTCGTCTTAAAGAGAAAATCTAAATTTATGATTTTCGAATTCGTTATTTTTAGGCTATTATAGTCGCTTACATCATATATTAACTTAATATTCTGGGTAACCCATAAAAAAATCCGCTCTGTACGGGTATTTCCCATATCCTACCCGCCCCAATTCATGTGGGTAATGGGGAGGGTATGGTTTTTTTTAGGAACGGGGCAGTGGCTGGGATTGCCATACCCACCCCAGGACCATCCCTAGTTTTTGTATAAAAATATATAAAGGAATCAAGTAATTGTGTGGGTTATTACTTTGAACATTAACTAGATGACCGTTGCCACGGTGGGATGGCCGACCGAAAAAAATTGACACAAAACTACATTTTGTATGCACAATATAGTGCCGCCATAATGGCACGGAGTCGGACTTGTACATTTGTAAAGCGAAATAAGTTTGCTTCAACGATGGTTGATGACAAGAGAAGATTTGCATTTTCCACATTTTGCTGATCATCTAGACCGGTTAATATTGACAATTGTCATAAATATGTGTTGATCATCTAATTATCTAATTACACGTAGGTACCTAACCCTATTTATATTGTCAACACGTGGCCAATTTGGATATTGGACCTAAAACAATTCTTATCTCCCTCATGCGGAACATTGGAGGTTTGTCTATCTCGTGTTCTCTCAAGCCTTTGTTTCCTGCAGTAAAACGAAGACGAAATTGAGAGGAAAATCCCACAAATTATTTTTTTCCTCCCATTTCAACAATAACCCAGCATTCAATATTCTCCTATCTTTGGTGGGTATTCAACAACAATGAGACAGATTATAATTGAAATGAAGAAGTTTTTGTTCTTTTGTACTGGAGTTTAAAGATTTATTAATTATTACTACATCCGTTTTAAAATAATAGGCAGGTTTATGTGTAAATTTACTTGTTGAGATGGTGGCGGTGGGGTGGGTTCAGAAACTGGATCTGATACTTGTTGAGAATTGACATCTTCGGGTAATGTTGAATTTAGGGTTTGAGTATCAATTGGGGCTTCATTAGGATGGGTATCAGTTTGACTGATGAGAGCAGCAACATCGAATTATTTTTTTGCATTGGGTGAAATTGAGATTTGTGGTGAAGATTGGGTTGAAGAAGATTTTTTTTTTTGAGAAGAAATCGAGATGAGGAAGAAGAAGGTGGAGGAAGGATAAAGGAAGAAGAATAATCTAGTGGTGGTGATGGTAGCGGTTGTTAGAGCATAGATCGGTTGAACCCACCAAGCGTTGGTATGTCAAGTTTGGTTGTTATATTTTAGTGAATCAAAACTCATTTAAAGAGTCGCTTGATTATATACTAGAGTCAACTTCATATAGGTTAGCTTGAAAGTGTAAGGATATGAGACTTACAAGTATTACATGAAGACTTGAAGAATATGAAGAAGTATGGAGCTACAATGACAACATCATCCTTCCTCTTGAGGTTAGTAATATTTGACTTGAACTGTTTCATTCCCTAACGTATCTTTTAAGTCGTGCATATTGAAAACATAACTTTGAAGCTGTGTATGATACTCTAGTTAGACATAGTATTAAGGAATACAATACGAGGTGTATTGCTTAACCATTAAACTTTGTATATAATACATCGACATGATCATATGAATGCTATTGTGATTATGTATGGGCATGAGTGAAGATTTCATCATAGGAAACAATTTTTTACATTCGTTTAAAGGAAATAAGTTCATAAACTCGTTTTTTGAATCGAAAGGGAAATCGCTAGGCTTATTGGTATTGATATTCATTGCAAATCTATTTTGAATTACCAATATGTGTGTTTAGTATAACCGCTCATAAACTTGTTTATATATCTTGGTAAAACTATTCACAAGGCCTGACTTATGTATTGGTATGACTTTTATTAGTGAAAATGATCTTAAGTAATCACTCAAGATGGTATGATCGATGCCTTGTAAATAGAAACTTTTATCTAGCCATTGGGGAACCGATCCTAGTAAGAGGTGCAACAAATTTACAAGAGGGGAATGTGCGACACATTTTTAGTAGATGGGGGAACCGATCCTATGAACATGTGAAACAAGTTTGTAGTTTTGGGGGAACCGATCCTATGGACATGTGCACCAAATACAGGTAGTTACCATAAGTATGTGGGGAACCGATCCTTGTACCTAGTCAACCGAGTTTTAGTAATTAGCGTGACTATGCACAGTACTCACATGGAGGTAGAACCGAACTTGTTTTGGTAGAACCGTGAAACCCATGATTGGTGATTTGATAGGATAATCAATCACATAGTTCTTGGAAGTCAGATGAACCAATTCTAAATTCGTTTGGAAGTGTGGAAAATCGTTTCCAAG
>JAJJMB010008071.1:13299-57179 GCA_023531105.1 Papaver atlanticum | reverse complement strand
CCAGCAATTAAATGCATATCTATAGAAAATAATAATTAGTAATGCGCGTTTACTGATTATAGATTTTTCTATTGGGATTTCGGTCAATATTTGGACAGTGCATTTTTAGGAGTTATGAAAACCGATTTTTTATTTATTGCATATCTTTGAGAGTATTCGGTTTTGGAAATTCATTGGTGTCCAAACTTCCTTGTCTATAAATATTGAAGTTTGCATTTCTAGCAAACTAATCCTTAGAGCCTGCAAAACTACCTCAGGTTTGTTGTTGCTGGTGGAGCCGCCTATCGGAGAGGAAAGTACCCTAATTAGGAGAAATCTCTTACGACCGCTCGGTTTAAAGACTTCTTTGGGATTGAGAAGCTCTATTAGTACCGTTGGTGGGAAACTAGATAATTGCAGTTTATTTTAGTTTTCGATTGATTTGATTGACTAACGGTTGTTGAACTTTGATTGCACCTAGTTTGTTTATGCTTGAGAATCTTCTCTTCTGATATAAGATTCACTCAAACTAGATCGAAGTTTCGACGGGGATCTTTAGACTGTTTGTAGATCTAAAGACGTCTTGTGATAATCCAACGTTAACAGACTCCGTTCTGTGTGTGATTGATCATAAGAGATTCAAGTTGATTGTGTGGATGTGCTAATTGAAGATCAAAGAAGATTTGAAATCAATAAGACTTTTTGGGTTCATAATCTTTGGTGTTCACAATACTTGTTTCGGCTGGAAAGGGATCCAACTATAATCGGTTTATCTTTGTGGTAGATTGGATTCATTAGTTGAGTAGATCGGCATCAATATACTTCTTTGTGATTAATAGTATTGACTGCATAGTCTAACAATTACTTTGGTAGTTGTTGAGAGATTGATCTAAGGACCCGACAAAGGAGTTTATTGGGATAAATGGAAGATCCCTTTGTCAAACTCATATCACTTGATTGAAAAGAGTTGTTACCGAACAGATTTATTGTTCCTTTACTGTTTGGAATACGAACCAAAGGAATTGTTCCAAGTGCGTGACTTACTGAAAGTTGGAGGCGCAGGGATACTGAGGAAACTAGGTGAACTATAGGTTTAGTTGCTTGGTCTCAACTATACGAAGTTGGTTTGATTTTGTATAGCGGCTTAATTCTGAGAGTATTTAATTCTGGACTAGGTCCCGGGGTTTTTCTGCATTATCGGTTTCCTCGTTAACAAAATCTTGATGTGTCATTTACTTTTATTTTCCACAATTATAATTGTGTTTATTATAATTTAAAGTAAATCGCACAAACATTAATTCCTATTTTACTTGATAGGCAATCCATAGAGTTTGGTTAAGTCCGAACCTATTATCAAGTAAACATACTTCGTTGTTGTATTGTCTCGATCTCGTATCCATAGACGATCACACGAAGTGTGAACCGATTAGTTTTATTGTCTCGACTCAGTCCATAGACAATCACTTTCGGAAAAGGACTTATAGGTGGAAAAGTTTTAAATTGAGGTATATTTGGGTACCCTTGTCTTTTCAGCGGTTGTACGTAGTCGAAGATAAAGGAGGTGGAGGAGGGTTATGGAAGGAGGATTGATATCAAATTTATAAATCATGGAGGAAGAGTAATAATTAGCCAAATAAATTTCTTACTTTTGTGTTTTTTACTTTCTGCATATTTTCTTTGCATCTCTGCTTTTTTACAAATTTGAATTTCTTACTTTTGTATGTGTGATTTAATTGGATTAGCCAAATAAATTTGATTCGTCTTACTTTTGCGCTGGATTTGGTATTCTAGTGAGTAATAATTAGGATACTGTCGAAGAAGATTGGAATTGGGGGTAATTGGTAAATAAATTCAAAATTAAAATAAGAGTTGTTGTTTCTCTCTGAAGCAATGATAGTGGTGGTGCTGAAGGAATGATAGAGGTGGTGCTGTATCGGTGATGGTGTTATACGTGATAAATCTGGACGAATGACTCATTGATAATGATGTGTGGTAATTAGGTTAGGGTTTTGATAATGGTTTGTGTATGATGTTTAGGTGGTGGTGAAGGAATAGCGTAGCAGAGATGGTGGTGAAGGAATTACAGAGAAATCGAGAGGAGGAAGAAGAAGAAGGGAGGAAAAATGAAATTTTTGGAGGTGGCCGGGATTCAACCTCGGGACCTCTAACTCTATCCCGTTTTTTTTTTCATTTTACAAAAATGTCCTCAAGATTGTAATCATTTACGTCTATTTAATGGAGGAAAAAAATTAAGGAAGGGCAGTGTTGTCTTTTCATCGCTGAACTAAATCCAATCTTTTTTGTGAAATTGGAAAAAAAAAAGTCATGTCCCATGTTGACAAAAAGTCACCATATATAGAGTCCTCCCTCGCTTCGCTCGGTCGGCCTAATAAGATTGAAGACTTTGATATTTTTATCTTGGTGAAATTATCCATTAGACTTGATTAACTAGGACTTAACAAGTAGTTTATCTTTGATAAACATAAATCTTATGGATCGAAAAGTTGTTTGCTTTGCAAACATAAAACTTGTGGGTTGCTTCGGTGATCGTAAGATCAAGGAGTTTCGGATCCGATTTATCTTGGTGAATCAAGTATTTCAGATCTTAAAAGGAAGACCCTTGACTTAGTTATCATATAACTTATCTTCGTTTGTGATTAGAAATAAGTTGGTTTCAAATAAGTTGTTTTTGTTGTTCGATACAATTTCTTAAGGAATCCGAATTGTACCGATTGTGAGGTTGGCATCGATAGTCTTCACAAAGTATTGTGGAAAAACTCTTGACAGTGGACTTCTGTTGAGGGATTTACGTGTGTTGGCCATTTTTTTTCTAGGTGCAGGGATACTGAGGAAATCTGTCTTAACTACACGAGGTTGCATCGTAGACAAGGGTGTAGCGGCTTAATTCTGAGACTTTTCAAAACTGGACTACGTCAAGGGGTTTTTTTTTGCTAATTTTTTTTCCTCGTTAACAAAATCTCATGTATGCTGATTTACATTATTTTGTGCACTATAATTGTTATTATCATAATTAAAGTATAAGCATCTGAATGCCAATTATACTTTCATAGACTATTTAATATATTCATCCTTGATAAGATCATACTAGAATTATATGTTATATAGGTTGAATTGAAAAAGAAAATATTGGTACCCTTGTCTTTTCATCATTAAAATTGTGGTACTTAAGTGGTTGGTGTTTCAATAAAAACTCTCAATTCGCTCAATTCGATGAAACTAGTTGATGAAATCTATAAGAGTATGAATACTTAGTTTTGAATCGGATGTGATACTGAAATCTGCACCAGAAAGCATGAGCATGGGTCCGGAGTAGGTGCGCTAAGTTTTATCCGAACATATGGTCAAACGATCAACTGTGCTATGCGCACATCAAGGAAGAAAGTTAAAATTGAAACACCTATCTTTTGTAAAAAAATAAAATAATTCCGACCAAGTTAATACGTAAAATACAAAAATATATGAAATCTAAACACCTATAAATGAAACCAAATACCTCCTTCTTACCTTAAAAAAACGAATAATTGTTGTTAAGATGAGAGAAAAATGTGATTCGAAGAAAACGCAGTCAACTCACTGGTTATGACTTGTTTAATATATCATTGACTCGGACCAAACTACTCTTTGTACACCCTTAAACCACAAAAAATCCACCCCCAATTTCCAGACCTTCGCCACCAGGTCCACCACCATCTTCACATTTGTATGTATACACATAGAACGGTGTTCCATTGATTTAGAAATATATTCAATTCCAAATATTCTTTCTATGATTTTGTACACCATCCCATTTCGTCCATTGCCTTTAACTAGACTATCTAATGGACTAGACATTTTAGGTATTTGCGTACATCAGACTAAAATTTGAGCACAGCCCAGCCCAACACGTGACTTAGCACGGCACAGCACATCACGTTAGTTTCATGGGACGGGCTGGGTTTGACTAATCAGCACAGTAGCCCAGCACGTGGTACGGCACGGATAAGCACGTTGCACGGCACAGCACAACACGTTAAAAAAACACGTCATAATATGTATAAAATACTACACAACATGGCACTATACATACATCGCATTTGTGTATATTTCACAAAAGAGCCATCATTCTAGCCAATTGTGACATTTTATTATCGTTATGTTGACTTATTTACATAATAACACATATAATACCTAAATATTTGGAAAACATTTATATTGGAAAATATAAAATAAATGTGCCCGACACAGCACAGCACGACACAACACGTTTATTTTTCTGGCACAGCCCAGCACAACATGCCTTCTAGCACGGCACGGCACGTCATAATCTCCGGCACAGCACAGCACAGCACGGCACATAGCTTGCTAAGCACGTGATTTCGTGAACTGAGCCGGGATAAAATAATTTAACGGAGTGAAACATGGCACAACACGGCAATTTAATTGAAACATGCTAACTAAATCAATATCCAGTTGAAAAGAGATTCAATATCACACGATTTATAAGGGTTGATACCTACATTACTAAGGGATGATACCATCTCAAGATCTTAAGCGATTCTGGCCGTTGGATCGGCTAAATGGTATCAGCCCCCAGTAATACTGGTAACATCCCTTATAAATCATGCAATATCATACATAAAAATCATAACCGAATAATAAATAGGGCCTGATGCAGAGTTGTTAGGAGGAGAAAAAGTCTTCTTTGGGAAGATGATGAAGAGTTTTGCAGTTAAAGAGATGTGATATCCATATCCTAGTTAACAATTCGCCAAATATACGCATATTATTCAGAATCGATAGGATATAATTTATACGCGCATGACTCAAACCCATGAACCATGTAGTGTATTACATGAGTTTTCTGCATTGTACGCGAATTATACGGATTCACGATTATTCCGACAAACAGATTCATCTGACTTGGTCAGAGTTAAGTCATTGACTCATTGATTATTAAAGGTTTATGGAAAGAAAAATGATATCATATTGAAGGGTTGTAGATAAATGTTAGCAAAGGGAAATTGAACCTGAGATGTGCAACTCCTATACCTATAATTTCCTGCAATTAAAATGCATATCTTTAGAAAATAAAAATTAGTAATGTGTATTACTAGTTGGAGATTTTCTACAGAGATTTCGGTCAATATTTGGACAGTGCATTTCCAGGAATTATGAAAACCGTTTTTCCCTTATTGCATTTCTTTGAGAATATTCGGTTTTGGAAATTCCTTGGTGTCCAAACTTCCTTGGTCTATAAATATTGAAGTTTGCATTTCAAGCAAACTAATCCTCAGAGCCAGCAAAACTACCTAGTTGTGTTGTTACTGGTGGAGCCGTCTATTCGGAGAGGAAAGTACCCTAATTAGGTGAAATCTCTTACGACCGCTCGTTTTAAAGACTTCTTTGGGATTGGGAAGTTCTACGAGTACCGTTGGTGGGTGATGTGATTTCAATTTTGTTGTAGTAAAAGGTTCGTTGAGACTTGTGAAGATTCGAGTTTTTAAATTTAATAAAAATATACAATAATATTACAATTGGTGCAAGAGGTACTGGGACTAAGGATTTAGCCAATCTTCATAACATAAGGTTCACTTATTTATTCTCAACAATTTTAGCTCAAGAAATATAAACATGGACTCTATTTTTGCCAAGGTAGATTCTCAAAACATTGATTGTAAATGTTAAGCATGGGACATCAAATCACCTAAGCTAAGCATGACCCATCTAATCAAATGACAACCAATTTAATCAAATCATATTTCAATTAATTTTAGTGCAAAAATCATAAAAAAAAAACAAAAACAAATTTACCCATGTATGAAGTTCGGCCTCCTCCGTCGTCCCAGTGTTTGGGTTTAGCTCCTCATATTATAGACACTCTCAAAATATTTTTTATTTGCTCAAAAATTGTTTACAATCGTGAAAACGGAGAAAATAGTGAAAAACAGTAATTTGTGACGCACAAAAATCATCACAAAATGAACGATACAAGAGAAGTGTTGTAGACTCTGTTCCACGGTCGCTGGAAAGGAGTTGGGAACTGTCGCATTTAAGCGACAGTTTTCAACGACTTTCCTTTACAGGCTTTTGTTCTTCTTGTTCTTCAGTTCTGCAGCAGCAGCAGCCGCAGAACCCGAGTTTCTGCATTTCATGATTTGTTCTTCTCTGGCTCTCCTAAGCTCCCCAAACTCTCGACACCCCTTCCTTGTACCTGGAGCAATCTATTTATACTCCTAATCCTCCTTTAATCTGGCCATATCTCCCAAATAATCTTCATTTATCAATATTATTCTCCACAGCCAAAATTTCCATTTTTTGATCTTCCACGCTTTCTCAGCTGTCAACCTTCCTTATTTATCTTCTTCACGCATCTCTGTAGTGCAACACACTCGAAACTCATGCATTACACGCCTCAAATTCGTGTCAAATTCACTTGAACCCGTGAAAACTTGTGTCCACTGTTTTGGATTGAAACACGTTATTAAGCCAAATTTTATCGGAAACAACACCCATACCAGCTTTCTATAGTCATATCACGTTTACCCACTAAGTTTCAGGGATTGAATCTCACTAAATCACGTCCAAACATCCGATCGAAATTATGCCAGTGAAGAGGAACGTTTTCCCGCTAAAATTCATTTTTTGAATTTGAGAAGAAGATGTCCTCCCCCTAATCCTGCATGGGTGTCCCTTTAGCACTTGTCTTATGGGGTGCAAATAGTAATTTTTGGGGGTAGATAGTAATTTTTCCGGGGTTCCTCCGACACATTTTTGGGGTGCTTCCGGTGCATTTCTGGGGTGCCTTTAGTACTCTATCCTGGGGTGTAAAACACCACTTTTCGAGCCAATTTTGCCGCAAGAGCTTATTCCCTAGAAAAGACTTAAAACAACTTTATTAGAAATAAAATGAGTCCTAGATAATGTAGTTATGGGTGAAAATGCGTCACACTTACGTGCTTATCAGTGGGAAACTAGATAATTGCAGTTTATCATTAGTTTTTGATTGATTTGATTGACTAACGGTTGTTTAACTTTGATTGCACCTAGTTTGTTTATGCTTGAGAATCTTCTCTTCTGATATAAGATTCACTAAAACTAGATCGAAGTTTCGACGGGAGATCTTTAGACTGTTTGTAGATCTAAAGACGTCTTGTGATAATCCATTGTTAACAGACTCCGTTCTGTGTGTGATTGATCACAAGAGATTCAAGTTGATTGTGTGCAGGTGTTTATTGATGATCTAAGAAGATTTGAAGACGAAGAAGATTTCTGATTTGGGTTCATAATCTTTGGTGTGCACAAAACTTGATGGGCTGGGGATCCAACTATAATCGGTTTATCTTTGTGATAGACTGGATTGATTAGTTGAGTAGATCGGCATCAATACAATTCTTTGTGATTCAAAGTATTGATTGCAAAATCTTGACAATTACTTTGGTAGTTGTTATTGGATAGATCTAAGGACCTGACAAAGGAGTTTATTGGGATAAACGGAAGATCCTTTTGTCAAACTCATATCACTTGATTGAAAAGAGTTGTTACCAAACAGATTTGTTGTTCCTTTACTGTTTGGAATACGAACCAAAGGAATTGTTCCAAGTGCGTGACTTACTGCAAGTTGGAGGCGCAAGGATACATACAGAACTAGGTGAACTATAGGTTTAGTTGCTTGGTCTCAACTATACGAAGTTTGTTTAGATTTTGTATAACGGCTTAATCCTGAGAGTATTCAATTCTGGACAATGTCCCGGGGTTTTTATGCATTTGCGGTTTCCTCGTTAACAAAATCTTGCTGTGTCTTTTACTTTTCTATTTCCGCAATTATAATTGTTTTATTATAATTAGAAGTAAAATACACAAACGTTAATTCCTATTTACTTGATAGAAATCCTATTGTGTTTGGTTAAGTCCGAACCTATTATCAAGTAAACATACTTCGTTGTTGTATTGTCTCGATCTTGTATCCATAGTCAATCACACAAGTTATCTTGTTATCGTATCGTCTCGATCTCGTATCTATTGACGATCACACGAAGTGTGAACCGATTAGTTGTATTGTCTCGACTCAGTCCATAGACAATCACTTTCGGAGAAAGGACTTATAGGTGGAAAAGTTTTAGATTGAGGTGTATTTGGGTACCCTCATCTTTTCAATTGGTATCAGAGCAGGCAAACACGAAAAGATCTAACAATCTGTGTTTGGTGCGATCCAACCTATAAGAAATTGAATCTATGTTCGATTCAGTTAACGTTATGCAAGAGTATGAATACTCGAAAGTTGAAGATGTTACTAATTCGTTGACCCATGATCCTGGAGTTACGAATTTTAAGTGTACATCTGAGTCATTCTCTGATGGAAAAGAAGATGCTGATAAAGAGTTGGTAAAACTCCTAAAGCCTATCAAATCTCTATCTTCAAAGGTGCTAATATTAAAGACAGAGTCAAATCTTCTTAAGAATGAGATCAGAGATAAAGACATTCAACTGAATATTCTTGCCAAAGAGAATATGGATCTCACTATCAAAATAGAAGCTCTTAAATCTCTTACTCAAGATAAAGAGACACATCCTATGACTCCGACTAATGATTCTGTTATAATTTCTTCTGATGAAGAAACCAAAGGTCCTTGCTCAACTTTGAGAGATTGTGATAACAAAACTTGTTTGATCACATCTAAAACAGATCATGATGATGGTAGTTTGACTAACTACATCAAGTTAGAAGAGGATGAGAAATCAGCTTCTACATCTACTGATGATCAAACGAAATTTTGTCCAAAGGAAACTTTGAACCGATTCCGTGAGCGTGATCTTAAGGAATACAACTTTCAGTCACTTGACAAGAAACTTATACTTCTTCAAAATACTGTGGTAATTTTTTTGAAAGAAGTTTCTTGTCTTAAAAAACTGAAAGACCAGTCCTCAGTGGAAAGACAGAATATACCACCACCCGATAAGATCAACACAAAAGAGAAGATAGAGTTGATAATCGCTTATGGAAAAAGGTTCCTCCTCACCCATATCGAAACAATTCTTGTTTTGATGAAGAACGATTCCAGGAGAAAGGGAAAGAGAGAGTCTCTGCCAAAGGAAACAATCAGGAATTTCCGATAATTGTTTCAGACAATCATACTGATGTGCATCATAAGGAAATCCTTAGAATGATAAAATATTATGAAAATCTCATTGATAGAATTAAGAGAGATTTATCTATCCCTGAAAATTTTCACATCAGTACATCTTCTCCACATGATCATATCTCTAGAGTTAAAAAAGATCATTATTCTGGGAGAAAATATTTTGGGCAGAAATTCCCAAGAAGAAACATGAACTATGTTTCTGATACTCGCTGTAAGCTAGAAAAAGCTTACTCCGATACAACTTAGTTGTATCGAAATTGTGCACTCTCATCCTCTTTCATGCTCTTAATTATGGATGAGAAAAGCACAATAAAACGAGAGCACATTCTTTTTGTGTTTGTTTATCATAAAAATCTGTGACATTTTATGGATGACTGCGAATCCATGTTGTGTAAAAATTGTTTATGTTTAACATGATCTTCCAAATATAAGTTTTATTTAGAATTTTCGAATTTTAATAAACCTTCCAGCATGAGAAGTTCGGACAAAGGAAATAGCATATATTCTCTTATATTTTCGGAATTTCCTGATATTTTTCGGTCCAAAAGTTGGCTCTTCTTAAAGAGAAACTATCTATTGCTTGTATTCTGAAACCCTAATCAATCTCTATTTAAATAACCGAGCATACCTCCAGTAACTCGCAGTGTCTCAAAGGCTAATAAGGAGGAAGCTCAAAAGGTTAAGGATTGTCAAGGAATCAATACAGAGAGGAAGAAGAAAAACATATCAAAAATCATGTATGATTATGATTCTGATAGCTCTGTTGGATCACAAGATGAGTCATGTCTGTTGGTTTACAATTTACAATATCCAACTGAAACCAAGTGGATTCGTTCTGATAGTATGATTCACTATATCCAAGGTTTTGAAGAACTAACAACCAACCTCATAATAACGGTTCGAAATCAAGATTGGCTCAAAGATAAGATTGAGAAAACAAAAGATGATCTTACTGATATGAAGGTTCAAGTTAAAAAACTTGAAAAACAGGAAGTGGTTGCAGACAAGTCTCTTGAGACATGCTTCAAAAGTTTGAACACTAAAGAAACCTCAGTGAACAAGAAGAGCACCACTAGAGATTAAGTTATTTGCTGTAATACTTAATCAAGAAAAATAGACATCAGTTTTTGATTTCTTTCAATAATTGTATAAGGTCTATTATGAATAAAACTATCTTTTTTATGAATAAAATTATTAGTTTATAATTTTTCTTGTGATAGTTTTCGTTTACATAGCTTGTGCTTGAATGCTTTATATTATTGCTATGTATGTTTATGGGATGTTTGATTTCGGTTTACATAACCCTGATATTCGATCTCATATGGTGTGAACCCTTATGGTTTGGGTGACTTTTTTATTTAGCGGGATTGAGTTCTAGCCCATGTTGGTAGGCTTTATCAAAGGATCATAAGGGGTTCCGATTGAAACAAATATGTGAAAAAGTCAGAATATGTTGAATCGTTTGGTTTAGCATAAAAGCATATGTGTTTCGGGGTTTTCAACTTTTGCATTCCAATAGTTAAAACCGGTTTTCAACCTTTCTCTGGTAAAGGTTGGTCTTTGTTATTGTTCTTTTGTCTTGCGAGAGGATGACAACACAATGGGGGAGAGTTCTATCTTGAACTGGCGCTTAATGATATATCTTTAGGGGAGAAGAGGATGCGGAATTTGAGGTAACGAATTTGTTAGTTAATCGTTTTCCTGTTTAAGAAAAGCCTGATTTTATTGCATATATTTATTGCTTTTGCTTAATAAAATTTCGGTACAATTGATGTTTATTCCATTATTTGTGTATGGATGTGTGTGTGATTCAATTGTTTCCGGTTAAGAAAAACTATTGCTATCTTGCTTTATTGTTTGGCATCAATTGTTTAGGCTTACAAAATTTCGGTGCAATTGCGGTACTATAATGTCTATGTTTGTTTCAATTGCTTCCGGTTGAGGTAAATAATTATACAAGTTGATTTATTTGATTTGTATGAATTGTTTATGGCTTAACAAAAGAGGTTTCGGGATGAATTGTTTAGTCCAATTCGATTCCGGATAAGAGAAACTAAGTTAATTCTAATCTTAGTTAGACTTATCAAAGTGGAGGTTTCGGTTATTCAAGTCTAATCGAATGCCTTAACAAGAAATGCTAGTTAACTAACCTAGTACTTGTCTTGTTTAAAAGTGAAAGGTCTAAGTTATTGATGAGAATAACTAGAACCTGATGAGAAAAATAAAGTTAATTCTGATCTTTATTTTAGTCTTATCGAACAAGCGATTGTATTTGTACAATCGGTTTAGCAAAGGAACTAAGGTGCTTAGTCGATTTTTGGTTTGCTAAACTATTAGGAAAAATTGCTTCGGGCAATTGTTTCCTTAGTAACATATCAAAAAAAAAATACTTTGTAGTTTCAGTTTTGATATTGATTATCAAAAATGGTGTGTGGAACCCTCGTGCTTAACTCTTATAGGTTGCAAGTCTTTTGAGATTTGTAAGGTCCTTTCGGTTTGTCTTTTATTTGCTCGGACCTTTGTCATATTGTGACAAAAAGGGGGAGAAATATATGGAGTAAACAAGTGATTTGGTATCACTAAGGGAAAGGACAATGGTGCTTAAACGTTATATCTAACGAAAGAGTAAAGCATAGACTAAGGGGGGGTAACATATCATATGGTGATGGGAATAAAAAAGACGTGCGGATTGAAAATCTACCTATCTTACCTTTAGGGGGAGTATTATCTTTGTTATTATAATGTCAACAACGGCATTTATAGATTGAATGTATACAGGTTATTGTGCTGTTGAATTTGGGAATTAAGCGTATGTGTAATGAATTCTTGTAATTTGTTTATCCATATGATGTAAGAGTTTTGTCACTAAAATTGACAAAGGAGGAGATTGTTAGAGCATAGCTCGGTTGAACCCACCAAGTGTTGGTATGTCAAGTTTGGTTGTCATATTTTAGTGAATCAAAACTCATTTAAAGAGTCGCTTGATTATTTTCTAGAGTCAACTTCGTATAGGTTAGCTAGAAAGTTACTAGGATATGAGACTTACAAGTATTACGTGAAGACTTGAAGAATGTGAAGAAGTAAAGAGCTACAACGACAACATCATCCTTTAACTTGAGGTTAGTAATATTTGACTTGAACTGTTTCATTCCTAACGTATCTTTCAAGTCATGCATATTGAAAACATAACTGCGAAGCTTTGAATGATTATACTCTAGTTAGACATAGTATTAAGGAATTAAATTACGAAGTATAACGTCTATCTTTTGAACTTCGTATATAAGACATCGACATAATCGTATGAATGCTATTGTGATTATGTATGGGTATGGGTGAAGATTTTGTCCTATGAAACAATGTTTTTACATTCGTTTAAAGGAAGTACAATTCATAAACTTGTTTTATGAATCGAAAGGGATATCACTAGGCTTATTGGTATTGTTATTCATTGCAAATCTTTGGATTACCAATATGTGTTTTAGTATAACCGCTCATAACTTGTTTATGTATCTTTGTAAAACTATTCACAAGGCCTGACTTTTGTATTGGTATGACTTTTATTAGTGAAACCGATCTTAAGTAATCACCTGAGATGGTATGATCGATTTGTTGTAATTGGTATGACCAACTCTATATATTGGGAACCGATCCTAGTAAGAGGTGCAACCGATCATAAGCAAAGGGGAATCGATCGTTGTAAGAGGTGCAACAAGTTTTTAGTTATTGGGGAACCGATCCTATGAACATGTGCAACAAATAAAAGTTAGATACCATATAATGTGGGAACCGATCCTAGTACCTAGTCAACCAAGTTTTGGTAACTAGCGTGACTAATTCTAGTACCCATATGGAGGTAGAACCGAAACTTGTTTTGGTAGAACCGTGAAACCCATGATTGGTGATTTGATAGGATAATCAATCACATAGTTCTTGGAAGTCAGATAAACTAATTCTAAACTTGTTTGGAAGTGTGGCAAATCGGTTCCAAGATGGTAAATATGAAAAAGGATTTACCAAGTAAAAGATGTAGATATACTTTGAACACGTGCAGTAATTCTTACCTTTTATTGTTCAAAGATATTCCTTAATAGCTAAAGAAGAATCCCGGATCGAAATAAATTGAGAATCTTTTAATTAAGGTTTTTAGTTTTATATGCTTTTAATTTCCAGCAATTAAAATGCATATCTTTAGAAAATAAAAATTAGTAATGTGCATTTACTAGTTGGAGATTTTCTACAGAGATTTCGGTCAATATTTGGACAGTGCATTTCCAGGAATTATGAAAACAGTTTTTTTTTCCCTTATTGCATATCTTTGAGAATATTCGATTTTGGAAATTCCTTGGTGTCCAAACTTCCTTGGTCTATAAATATTGAAGTTTGCATTTCAAGCAAACTAATCCTCAGAGCCAGCAAAACTACCTAGTTGTGTTGTTACTGGTGGAGTCGTCTATTCGGAGAGGAAAGTACCCTAATTAGGCGAAATCTCTTACAACCGCTCGTTTTAAAGACTTCTTTGGGATCGGAAAGCTCTAAGAGTATCGTTGGTGGGAAACTAGATAATTGCAGTTTATCATTAGTTTTCGATTGATTTGATTGACTAACGGTTATTGAACTTTGATTGCACCTAGTTTGTTTATGCTTGAGAATCTTCTCTTCTGATATAAGATTCACTCAAACTAGATCGAAGTTTCGACGGGAGATCTTTAGACTGTTTTTAGATCTAAAGACTTCTTGTGATTATCCATTGTTAACAGACTCCGTTCTGGGTGTGATTGATCACAAGAGATTCAAGTTGATTGTGTGCAGGTGTTTATTGAAGATCTAAGAAGATTTGAAGACGAAGAAGATTTCTGATTTGGGTTCATAATCTTTGGTGTGCACAAAACTTGATCGGCTGGGGATCCAACTATAATCAGTTTATCTTTGTGATAGACTATTGATTAGTTGAGTAGATCGGCATCAATACAATTCTTTGTGATTCAAAGTATTGATTGCAAAATCTTGACAATTACTTTGGTAGTTGTTATTGGATAGATCTAAGGACCTGATAAAGGAGTTTATTGGGATAAACGGAAGATCCTTTTGTCAAACTCATATCACTTGATTGAAAAGAGTTGTTACCAAACAGATTTGTTGTTCCTTTACTGTTTGGAATACGAACCAAAGGAATTGTTCCAAGTGCATGACTTACTGCAAGTTGGAGGCGCTGGGATACAAACGGAACTAGGTGAACTATAGGTTTTGTTGCTTGGTCTCAACTATACGAAGTTGGTTTAGATTTTGTATAGCGGCTTAATCCTGAGAGTATTCAATTCTGGACAGGGTCCTGGGGTTTTTCTGCATTTGCGGTTTCCTCGTTAACAAAATCTTGCTGTGTCTTTTACTTTTCTATTTCCACAATTATAATTGTTTTATTATAATTAGAAGTAAAATACACAAACGTTAATTCCTATTTACTTGATAGAAATCCTATTGTGTTTGGTTAAGTCCGAACCTATTATCAAGTAAACATACTTCGTTGTTGTATTGTCTCGATCTTGCATCCATAGTCAATCACACAAGTTATCTTGTTGTCATATTGTCTCGATCTCGTATCCATAGACGATCACACGAAGTGTGAACCGATTAGTTGTATTGTCACGACTCAGTCCATAGACAATCACTTTCGGAGAAAGGACTTATAGGTGGAAAAGTTTTAGATTGAGGTATACTTGGGTACCCTCGTCTTTTCAATACTAATCCTCTAACAACAGTCCCAAGTGTTGTCTTTGATTAATATTGCATATAATTTTTATATGACCCTTTCAAACCATTGAATTGTCATGCTTCTTAAAGTTAAGAATACTTATTAATCACCGCTTAATTGGGGGGCCCAAAAAATAATTAGAGGCCTCACACTAGAGGACAAAAAAGGTCACCCAAACCTAATTTCAGTTACCCCTTATCCAAATATTTTAGATAATGACTAATCTACTCTTATTTAATTAACGATAATCTTATTTAATTAGTGTTAATCTTACTTAATTAGAGTTTAATCTTTTTTTTTAACTTTTCCAAAAAATTTGTTTGCAAATTTTCTCTCTCCAGCTTTCTATGAAAAGTCATCATGGTATTGTAGAGTTTTTATTGTTTTAATGACGACTCTAGAATAACGACACTTTAGAGTCTTCATTGAAACCACAACGACTCTTTAAAATCGTCACTAAAACAATGACGACTCTACAATAACACTGATCAATGACGACTCTAAAGAGTCGTTATTGTTTTAGTGACGACTCTTAAGAGTCGTTATTGCTTCGATGACGACCCTATAATAACGACACTTTAGAGTCGTCACTGAAACAATAACGACTCTACCATGTCTTTGAAGAGTCGTTATTTAAAAATAAATAAATAATAATAATAATAATAAATTATTGTTTGTCTTTGAAGAGAAAGGGCTTTCCGAAGATTTGAAGTAGGGGTTTGTGTGTTGTAGATTCGTCGATTGAAGGTGAGATCTGGGTTTTGAGATAGTGGTTTTCGCTGATTAAATTTCGGTTTTGTATTGTTTAGTTTCTTCAATTATACTGCGTCTTTTCTCAGAGATTTTTGGGGGTTTTCTGTTGCTTCTCTTTGTTGTTTTAATTAGTGAATTGAGGAAGCGTTTTTCGGACAGTTAAGGGAGATTTTTGTTTTGTGGTTGGTTGTTTGTCGATTGAAAGCAAGAGTGGGTTTTCACTGAGTCAATTTAGGAATTAGGGTTTTTTTTTTTTTTTTCTTCCTTTCTTCAGTGTTCACAGGGAATTAGTTTCTGTCCCAAATTATTTTTGAGGGGTCATCTGTTTTTCTTATGTGGTGTGTTAATTAGGGATTTGATGTATGGTAGAGTTTTCATTCATTGTGAAATCTTAATTTCCCATCCGTCAATTTTTAATTTCCTGTTTCAATTCCCTTTTGGTGAAACATCTGTTGTAGTGTTGAGTAGAAGGGGGTCATTGTTTTGAAAGAAACTTCAGGGTTTTGAGGAAATGGGTTTCTCATGGAGTGAGGGGTTTAAGAATGTCTAGGGACATTGGGGCTAGTCAGGCACATTTCCTGAGTTCAATCTCTCAAGGTTTTGATACTCAAACTGCTAATAAGTTTCTACAATGCCCTTTTAGGGGTTTTGATGGTTGTAAGAATGGTGTGAGGGGCAAGGGATTCGTAAGGAGTTATCTTTTTAAGCATATCAATGATACACATCTATTAAATGGTGAAGAACATGATAGATGTAAGGATAGAATTGCACATAATGGTAATGTTTATGCTTTGTGGGAAGAGGCTCTTTTTCATCTTAGGATGTGGTTGTGTACCAAGTGTATGATTCTTCGAGCATGGAGCAAGTGTTGCAGGTCTCATGAAGGTGATATAATTTCTGTCCCCTTAAATAGCAGAGAAGCGGATTCTCTTATCCATGGCATTGCAAAACCCCTTGTTGAGGTAAGTCCTTGCTTTGCTGCAGATATTAATGATGATGTTTTTAGTAAACCATGCCTTGATGTGGATTTGTTAGATAAGGTATTTCAGGCTCAGTTTCATACCATTTGTCATGTACCTATCAAATGTAGACTTAGCTTCTCTAAGGCTTTCAGACAAACAATGGACTCAGTTATACTTCATCCTTTAGATACATCTTGCTGGATTAAGTTACTACTTTTTCCAATATGTATTCTAAGAAATTACACTCCTAAGTGTAAGACTGAAGAGAGATCTGGTGTGCGTAAGAGATTACAAATTGCTTATATAAATCAAGCCTTAGCTAAATGACATGAAACTGATGGTTGTATCTCTTTGATTATGGATTTATTGGCTGAACATGATGTCTTGACTAAACCTAAGGTTCCATCTTATAAGGATAGCCATGTAGATGTTAATGTTATACTTTGTAGAAGGAAATTAAGCCAAGGTTCATATACTGCTGCGATCAGGGTTCTTACTTCTAATGGAATTGCCCCTTTATCTGATAACACTTTGGCAGATTTGTAACTTAAGCATCCTTATGCACCTCCGCCTACCTTGCCTACTCTACCATATGGAGTTTCTGCAGCATCTGCTAGTTCGGATATGGTTCTTAACAGGATTCTTAGTTTTCCCAAAGGTACTCCGTGTGGCAGAGATGGACTTCATGCGCAGCATTTTCTAGATGCTCTTAGTGGGTCTTCCGCGGCTGTTGCAGATGATCTTCTAGTCTCCATCACAACAATTGTTAATCTCTTATTGGCTGGTAACTGCCCTCCTCAGCTTGGTATGTTTTTTGCTAGTGCACCTCTTACACCCTTGCTTAAACCAGGTGGCGGTATTAGGCCAATTGTTGTGGGTACTATTTGGAAAAGGTTAGTATCTAAGGTTGCTTCTTCTATTGTAGGTAAAGAAATGTCAGTTTATTTTAATGATTTCCAATTTGGTGTGAAAGTACCATGTGGAGGGGAAGCTATTTTACATTCTGTTAATCGCATTTTAGATGAGAAATGCAATATGAACTCCATGTACATGCTCTTAGTTGACTTCCAAAATGCTTTTAACCTAGTTGATAGATCAGCCATGTTAAGAGCAGTGAGAAATAAATGTCCTAGTATTTCGAGATGGGTTGAGTTTTGTTACGCGTCCCTTGCTAAGTTGTATTACGGATCATCTACTTTGTCTTCGACACAAGACGTACAACAAGGAGATCCTTTGGGTCCTCTCCTTTTCTCTTTGAATTTACATCCCATTGTGTTGAAAATTTCTAAGCAATGCAAACTTGACCTGCAGGCTTGGTATTTAGATGATGGTACCATCATCGGAGATACACTGATGGTTTCTCGGGCCTTCCACATCATCAGAATGAAGGAGCTGCTGTAGGGATTGATCTTAACATTCAGAAAACTGAAGTCTTTTGGCCTTCTATTGATGTGAGGAGTACCCAGGTTGGTGTTTTCCCTGCTAATATAGGTAGACCATCTGTAGGTGTTAAACTTCTTGCCTGTCCTGTGAGTTTGGATGCTTCTTTTTGCAGTCAACTTGTTTGTGACAGAGTGCACAAGGATACTCGGTTAATGGATGCAGTTCATAGGTTACATGATCCACAGAGTGAATTGCTACTGCTTCGCAACTGTGCAGGTGTTTCTAAACTTTACTTTACTTTTCGCACTACCGCACCTTGTTATGTGAGAGATGCTCAGGTTATGTTCGATAAATATCTTTCCAATTATATGAGAAAATTAGTGACTGGTGATGGTCCAGGATATGGTTTGTTACAACAGAGGGTTGTTTCTTTACCCATCTGAGATGGTGGCCTAGGTATCTATTCTATGTTTGATACCATGCAGTACTGTTACTTGGCGTCTTGTTCTCAGACTTTACAACTGCAAGAGACCATCCTACAAGGTTCGGACATCCCAGTTAAAGGCTTAGCATATCAAAATTCTTTTGACAATTTCCTTCAGGTTAGTGGTATTGCTTCTTCACAGCTTTACAATATCATTACTGCCCCCCACCCTATGCATAATTTGGCAGTTCAATATTTTGTAGTTGTGACTAGAGACATGCCCTCTCATTTTTGTATGTCAAGAAGGGATTTAGCACTTTGGCAATGTAACAAAACTATACATGCACAGGACTATCTTCTTGTTATTCCTGCTGATGGCTTGGGACAGAAGATTGGGCCACGTCAGTTTAGTGTTGTGCTTAGTTACAGATTCGGTATCCCCTTGTTTACTTCCAACAGTTCTTGTATCTGTTGTAATAGGGACATGGATGTTTATGGAGATCATGCGATTCATTGTGCTAGTGAGGTTGGTATTAAGTTTCGTCATGATATTGTTAGAGATACTTTTGGGGACATTTGTTATCGTGCTAGTGTACCTTATAAAATTAAAGCAACTTTGGGGTTCCTTTCTCGTGATGGTGGTGATGCTAGGCCGGCAGATATCTTGGTCTACAATTGGGAGGACGGGCGCGATACTTGTTTTGATGTTACCGTGGTTTCTCCTTTTGCTGGGGGTAGTGTGCAAGCCTTTACACCAGGTCTAGCCTTGGCTTAAGCTATTGAGCGCAAACGAGTTAAGTATCTTGATGTATGTAATGCTAATGGTTATAGTTTTGGTACCCTAGCTTTTACTACCTTGGGTGAACTTGGTATTGAATCTATTGAGTTTTTGAAAAGGTTGAAGTCCTACATAGCTAGGCATGATGTAAATATAAATGTTGGTAATTTTCTTTTCATTAGAATAGGTTTAGCTATTCGAAAAGGTGTTGGAGCCCAACTTGTGTCTAGGCTTCCAACAAGTTCTTTGTAAAATATTTTCTTTTCTTTCTTAATAAATAGTTTCTTTTCAAATAATAAAAAAATAAAAAAAATTATTAAAAAAGAATATTAAAAAATAAAAAAAGAATTATTAATAATTATTAAAAAATAAAATTATTAATAAAAGTATAAAATAAAAAAGAATTTTTAAAAATATATAAATTTTTAAAAAAATTATATAATTTTTTTTAAAAAAAATAAAATAAATATTAATAGGGTTGACACGTGTCACCATCCTAAGGGTTAGGGTAATCTAGTCGTTTTGTTTTTTCTGTCCTCTAGTGTGAGGCCCCTAATTATTTTTTGGGGCCCCCAATTAATCGATGTTATTAATTTAGTCATATAAGCCGAATTTTCTATCCCGAATTTAAAAATCTCAAACGAATTTTACATGTATATCTGCCGTCTAAATTATCCTCGAATTACAAAGGGAAGACTCAATTTACATTTTGTCGAAACGTATACACGTACCTATGCTATCCCGGATTTTCCCCGTTTATCGAGTTGTTAACTAAGATCCATAGAGATTTGAGGAAAATAAAAAACTCATCATGTTTACAGAGGCGCCGGTGGAGGTGGAGGTTGTTTTTTTTTCCCGTTCGTCGGCATAAATGGCGTGGTTAACGAAGACTGGGGTGAATTTTGTTGGTGTATTTAGTAAGGTTAGTTTGGTCCGAGTTAGAAAATTATATTGATAGTTAACAAGTCGACCATAATTTTGGCAATTTTTGGATCACTTTTTGCTCTCATTAACAAGAACCAAAAAAACAAACATAAAAAAATTAAACATTCATGACCAGCTTAATGTATCCACAAGATCAACAAGTAAAACTAGATGACCGCTGCCACGGTGGTACGGCCGATCAAATAAATCGGCGCGAAAGTATCATTTTTCCTGACACGGCGCGAAAGTATCATTTTTCGTGACACGGCGCGAAAGTATCATTTTACCTGACATGGGGGGAAGTATCATTTTTCCTGACACGGCGTGAAAATATTATTTTTCCTGACACGGGGTGAAAGAATCATTATTCCTGACACGGGGTGAAAATATCACTTTTCCTGAAACGGAAAATTAGCCGATGCATAAACCAATATATGGCTGCATAATGTGTTATGCATCCTTTGTGGTGGTTTGTATAATGGCTATGCATTCAATTTTCGAAAATTGTGCATAAACTAGAATTATCACTTTTTTTAAAATGGAGGGACTACATCGTTTTATTAGTTGCAACGGAAAATAAGTTGATGTATAAACCAAAATATGGCTACATAAAGTATTATGTATCCTTTGTGGTTGTTTGCATAATGGATATACATTTAATTTTCGAAAATTGTGCCTAAAATAATAAACACCTCCGAATTTTTGGTAGAAACTCTAAATTTGATATTGTGTTTGTACTCATTGCGTAGAGTTTTTTAAGACCATTCCAACGAGATAAAATTTGTAAAATTCCAAGGCACGGATTTTTAAATATGTTATATTAAAGTTTGGTTGCCAATTATACCCCTGAAAAATATGATACATAAGGAGTTATAGTAATTGCAATAAAAGGGAAGGACAATTTGGAAATTTCCAGGGTATGACACCAAACCACCCAAATCCAATCATTTTGTGTTAAATTGGAAAAAAAAAAAGTCATGCTTCACATTGACACAAAGTCACCATATTATTTATTTGAAGCTTATTCAGTATTCCGTTGACCCGCCATTTTATATAGAGTCACCATATTGATCTTGAATAATTACGAATTAAGTGAGACGTTGTAACAACAATTAAGGGAAATATCTTTCTAGGTTCAGATCTTTCCAGCAGGAGAGCGACAAATAGCATTTTCGGTAGTTTTTTTGTGCGTAAAACAAAGCTGTATAGATTGCACTTTCGCTACATCACCATAGGTTCAACGTTCGAGTAATTCTAGGTGAGTATAATGGTTGTTTTACATACTAGTAGTACGGATCTACTACTGTTGATTAAGGTCCCTGTAATGGGTTAGTGAAACCTTGACCATTTCCAGAACCTTGATGAGTAGAAGTAGAATGTCGTCCAAACTCGAGTTGTGAGGACTTTTGCAGCGTTATTGTGTAGATCCTCCACTTGTTTAGCTGCTCCAAGTACATAGCTTTCATTTTTTGAGTTAGATATTCAAACTCATTGCACCTCTCTCTCAATGGTTTTGTAGTGGCATTTACCCCTGAGTAGGAATTAGTTCGATCGGGGCCTTGTGAAAAGATTGGAATCATCCTAGTCTCCCCTTGGGAATTTATAATCGGTACCTCCTAAACCATTGGTGGCCAATTTGATCCAGACGATGAAGAAGTCCCTTCTGTTGGATACGTATGCAAACAAGGTTTTTCTGGAGGAGAGGGGCTTGGATTAATACCTTGACCACCACCGATCCTACCAAGTGTCGCAGAATCCCAGCTATAAATGTGTTGTGCTTCTGTACATATTGGCGGCTTCGAGATATTATTGTACCAGTTGAGGTACTCACTTTCATCGCGCACCAACTGACAATTTACATCCCAAAAATCCCATTCACTTTCGTCAGCTAACATCCTTTCGTAATCGGTTCTGGAAACCTGAGTCTGAACTGGGGGGTTTACAGCCTTTGCTCTTATGTTGCGTATTTGTAAAAGAAATCTTTCACCCATATATCAAACACCTATATTCGAACAAGGACTGAATAACCCCATTCGCTGTAGGGAATAACTAGGTATCATCTCGGCATACGGCCGAGGCTCAACCTCTTCGTTCGATTTGTGTTGTATGGTCTTTTTGTTTGTCTAGCATGTAGGTTTTGTTAGATAAAACAAAGTAAACATCATGATTTTAAATTTCCCCCCTATGGTGTATGAAAATTAGTATGGTAGGTTTTATTTAGATTAAACATCTGGACTTTTAATTTTTCCGTTATGGTGTATGAAGATTAGTACATTTGGGTAAAATATAACATTAGACCCCATAAAAATGAGAACATATAGAGTTTCACTTGGAAAAGTAACAGTTAGTTTTAATAAATTTGGGTAAAAAAACACATGCAAATAATATGATAAACAAATATTTATCTGAAAATGTTTATAGTATTCATAAGATTTCTACTTCTTTTGTTATGTGTGTAAAAGTTTAGGCCTGTTTGGTACAATTTTCAAAAACAACTTTCAAAATTCATTTTATACTGTTTTTTAAAACATATCATTTTTTCTTGTTTTCATTTTCCATTTTTTTTTATTCATCAGATAGCTAAGATTACAAATCATCAAGATCAGTCCTTTCAAGAAATTTGTTGGAAGTCTCGCAACAAGCTGAGCTCCAACCTCTTTTTGAATAACTATACCGATCCTATGGAAAAGAAAATTAAGCCATAGAGCAACTATAAAAACACTATGAAAACAAAAGATAGTAATTGGGAAGTTGTCTTCTGACATTAGTAAAACACACCTATAGATCCATTTCTTCGTAAATTTAAAATATAAATGTAATTATTGTTGGTGATACAAATATTTTGCATCAAACATAATTGACTTATCAAAAGAGTACGCCTTCTATTTCATCTGGACATAGCTAACGATGCTTGATTGAAATCAAGTTGATTTATGATGCGTAGTTCACTACCTCACTGCCCAAAAGGTTAAATCAAGTTGATGGAACTTAAAACTGTTCACTCAAAGTACAAACACTTGCGTGAAACCAAGATAGTCTTAGTTATACATTAATATTTAAATCTAAGAAGCAAACTACACAAATCAAGGAATAAAGGGTACCTTGGTTTACCACCCCACATTGAGATAATACTGGTTTGCATGAATTATTTGCTAAAAGAATGCCCAATCACCCCGAGTGATTAAGATGTCCATGTCTCCAATACCATAGTTCAGTTATCATCAATAGTCCAGACCAATACCGGTTCAAGGCAATCATTGGAACAATTTACAGACATCATGTTTCCATGATACATTAATTAGCCAAATGCAAAAATCCAAACAAATCCAATCTAATGATTATTTTAAAATTCAAACAAACATAATCATTATGGTGATGCAAGGATCATCATTGTATAGCTTTTACATGTCAAAAAGTTATCTTGAAAAGGTATTGAAATTCAATTTCCATTAGGTGAGATTATGGTCTGAAAGAAGTTGCTTACACGATATTTATCTCAGAAAATATCTCTATCATAAATCAAGCACAATTTCTAACATTTATCTACATAAAAAGTGTCTATCATGATCTTAATGTATGGTTATGTTTTTGAATTATAAGTTTGTAAAGAGAACTACAAAAGTTACCTTTATAATGGAACTTCTTAATCAAATCAATCACCTTATTCGTTTCCCTACTGCTATAAAATCAGTGATACCCCCAACTAACTTCAACTAAGGCCCCTAAAATTCAATTTACAGTGAAGTTGTACCTTAACCTCTACTTCGGTCTTCTCAATTTTAGTTGGTGAAAGTGCTTTGACACTTCTACATGTCTCAAAAGTTAGGGTTTCTTTTAGCGGAGAAGGAATAGAAGATGAGTGAGAGAGAAGGCAAAGGTTGAGAGAAAGATTTAATAATTATATAATAGCAATGTCATGTTTGTATTTGTTTTGGGGTAAAAACTGAATCTGCTGGTTTTGGTAAATTTGGGTGTACCGCCAAGAAACGAATCTAAACCCTAAGCAAATGCACTGCACGGGAGTACTTTAGATTCGAGAGATCAATCTGTACAATCCTGGCCTAAACCAAGAAATGGCGTTCCAGTCTTGCTTCGGTCACAAAATGAAGGAGAAGAGTTGATCTTAGGGAGGGAAGCGAAGAAGGTGTTGAGATCAGAATGGTTAACTTTGAAGGTGTGTTTTTTTTATGACTTATATCAGAATATGGAACTGTCTTGCAGAATCTAAGCTATCAGTTCTTGGTATTTTTCGGGATACTTGTGTTGATAACCAAAAACTGTCGTTGGTTGAAATAGGCTGAAAACCTATTTATATCAGTCATAGTTGCACGCACCCTGATCTCATAGGAACTGGGAATAGTTGAGTGATGGAGGAGTGGGATCGTGCAGGATGGTGAAAACCACGTCTCCACTATCAGGCCGCGGCGTGGACGATTGTTCCTTATGGAAGGGGGTGGCCAGTGATCATGGCCACATCTTGTTGGCTGCTTAAAATAGGAGTTAGGACGGCCGATTCAACTGGCGAAGTTGAGCGGCCGAGATGATTTTGCGGCAGTTAATGGCTGTCGTTGATTTAATTTAGGTTTCAAAACCGTGTGGCCAACCTATTTTGGGATAACGGTTTTTGGTGTTAGCCGCGCGCTGGGAGTTGTTCGACCGGCAAGAAAAATATTCGGGCTGCTGGTGAGTGCACCCTCACCTTGCCCGTTAATTGAGATTGAATCTAGGCCGGTCAATTTGGCTGGCGAAGTTGGGCGGCCAAGATAATTTTGCGGAAGCAATATACTGATGCTAATGTAAATTAAGGTTTTGTAACTCACGCGGCCAACTGTTTTGGTTAATCGTTTAGTGGCTCCGCTTGCGAGTTGGGAGGATTCCGATTGGCCTAAGCACTAGTTGGCCCGCCAGTGTACATGGCGATGCTTGCCCGACCATGTGAAGAAGTGGCTAGACTTGATAAATCGAGTGGCCAAAACGTACGGCCGTGATCGTTTTAAGACTGACATGGGCAGCCTATATTAAATTCCTTAAGGAATTAGGTGTGTCGACCAGCCAACTTCCAACTTTATTTATAAGTACGTGTGGAGCATTTAAAGCGATCTGATTGGTCGATAGGAAAAGGGGCCAGCAAGCAGCAACATGGAGCGTGGCCAGCCGTCCACGGGAAGCGCCTGCTGGAGCAGATCGGCCGTCCAAGTGGCGTGGCCACGCCTCCCTTTGCTGCTGCTTTTACTTGCCGCAGTTCCTCTTTATTGCTTGTTTTCTACTTTCGGTAGGATTTTGCTCCTACTAGTCCATGGCGGATTAATTTCCTAGCTTACCTAGGTTTGGTCTCGACCAATAGGGTTCGAGATATTGCGCAGGGCGCATATAACCTATTTTTTGCAAATCAATTAGGTTAAAATTTGAATTTTGCGAGCTGTCACAAAATTGGTCAAATTTGGTGAATTCTGTGTGTTGACACAAAACTCTTAATTTTATTCTCAGAGGACAGTCAGCGCGTCTTTTGACTGAGTACTTTCATGCAGACCTTAATCTTGATACTTCGGGAAATTCATGCTACTCAACTGCGAGTGAACACTAATTGTCATGTCATATCAATATTAAGGGTTCAGCTGGGGAACATAGCATAGGAAAAATACTCGATAAGCCATACATTAATGAATAATGCAGGCGAGAGATTAATAAAATTTATAGAATGTTTGGGATTGTTGCTACATGCACCATTCTGAATAAATTTTATATACACATATTTAATTGCTCAGTACATATGAAAGTAAAGAGGCCTGGGCACTCATCACTTTTAAATGGCTCTATTTCTTTGCAGAATGACAGCACATTAAATACAGGGTTTCACAATTTTAGCCATGAATTAAAAGCCACCATCAACATTAAGTCCCCTGCTTAGTACGTAACAGTGACATTGTTGCGGGGTAAGCAATAGATGGTGATAAATAAAGATAAACTTATGAGGCGAGGCAGACAGATGTTACCAGGATAGAGGCCAGCTCGGTCTTTGAGCAAGACACGTTTAATGAAGTATCCAAGCACGAGGTGATCGTCCTCCTAGCATACTTCAATTGTCTCCTGGTATATAAGCATCTAATCGGTTTTTTATCCCGCATCTAAAGCCTTTATGCACGGCAGGTAGAGAGTCCTTTCTTTCCCCGGATCTTACCAATTTGCTGAATATAAAAGGGAGCACTTGAGTCTTTATTTTCATACTGATCATCACAGAGTTGTGCTCATCTTCTTTCCAGGTGTTGCTTCATATTCTTTTGTAGTTTTTTTTTACTACGTCGATTGTTGACATAACCACAACGTTTTTCTGCAGTATTTGATGGGAACTCCTGGTGATGCTTATTCTTCAGATTCTCCATAAAAAAGTTTTGAAGTCGACAAACCCAGGGTTACCGCATTCGAGGAGGTATTAGCTAAAATAGATCCTCCATTTCGTGAAGCTGGTCGTGCTATACAAGGTATGCCTCTCGCACATTTGCGTATCGTTCGAGAGCGTTTTTAAGCTTTCCTGGCTTCGGTTAGCATGGAAGAAAAGTGGAGGAGCGATAAAGTGTCCCAACCAACGAGTGCCAGGGCTGAAAGATTCGCGGCTCGGCTAAAGCGACGAAGGATTGAGCATAAGCAGCCTCCAGGTGGGGATAAGCATGATTACCCTATCCATAACAGCGTCATAATTCTCGATTCTGACGTGGACGAACCAGAACATCTTCAAAATCTTCAGAAGGCTGTTGGGGCAGTTTCTGGAGAGGATGTCGGGGCAGAAGAGCATATAATACCGGCCTCTGGAGGAGGTGTTAAAGTGGCTTCCGAAGTGGATATTGGTGGAGCTTCCAAGGGAAATGTTGAAGCGGCTTCTGGAGAGGATGTTGAGGCGGCTTCTGGAGAGGATGTAGGAGCGGCTTATGAAGGAAATGTCGAAGCAGCTTCCAAAGAGAACTCCAGTGAAGGCGCCGTTGATCCATGTGTTGATGCTGATAATTAGATTTCCCACTTTGTTATTTCCTTTTATAGATGAGTATCTTTTTTGTAGCTTGCGGATGCTCCTTTGTCAATTAGTAGTTTTCTGTTTCACGCGGCTGGAACCAAGGATTCATCAAATATAATCTTTCATTCGTGTTGATTTGATGGTTTTATGTTTCCAGTTGAATGAATGAATGAAACCTCCCGACTGAGAAATACAAATCCTTAGAAAATTTCGCAATATCTTGTAGCATTCTTAGGTAGGGTTACGGTAGAGCCACGCTTAGTACCTTGATCGCAAAATCTGGGACCTTCCCATTCTTATGTTTGATAATCCCCGGTGCAGACTACATGCTTCTTGAATATTTGTGGCATGCCGGCTAGGTATGTAGAAGCATGGGCGCGTTGCCACAAACTAAGAAATCCAAAATCCAGGTATGTAGAAGCGTGGACGCATTGCTTGTCAAGTGAGGAGGCTTCATCTCCAATTAATGGCGCGTGTAATGTGATTCGACGCGCCGTTTCTAAAGAGGTAGTTGTAACCAGGGAATGTCATGTGCGCTAACGTCAAATTCGCTGCTTCTTGGTTCCATGAAGAGGATTCCCAAAATCCGGAAAACTGCAGACAACAAAACTTCTTCCAGGGATCTTGTTAGGAGAAGGTTGAAGCCGGTTGCTTTGCGAAAGATTCTTGCTCCAGAAAGAATGTGTCGCTGCTTGATGATCTTGTGCTTTCTTTTCCTTTACATATTCCCCTCTTCGGGGTTTTTTTTTATTGAAAGATATGAGATATCTCTTACATGGTTTGATTTTTTATGGTTTCAAATCAATGGGTAATGATTTTGTGATAGTTTGGGTTTACTCGAGACTTTTCCTTGAGATGATTCAGGAGTAAATTTTTTATTTTAAAGGAAATGATGCTTTGATTAACTGATAAATTGAAACCCTAATTATGAATGCAAGCAGTGCAATCATTTTGGAGGAATTACAAATATTGCATGAAAAAAGGGAAACTGCTAAAGGAAACACTAAAAGGAATTTTGGATGAAAAGGTGGCACGACATCTTAGGTATTGAAGGGTTTGAGCCACGGGGCGTGTATTACTACGCCTTCTAGCTTGTCAGCATTGATGAGCTTGCAGTAACCTCCCAAAATAACCTCTGTCACTAGGTATGGCTCGTCTTTCCCTCATGCAGAGTCGTACGGAGCAGGCTGAGCAGCAACTCTCACTACCATATCTCCAACTTGAAACGGGTTTGGGCGTTGCACAGCTACTTGATTCTTAGGTTCGTTATCTGAGACAGCTTCTAAACTTTTGATAAAATATTTGAAAGGCCCATCATCCCATTCACATCTCTTAATGATAGCCGGGTTCATGATCGGATTGAATCCCCATGCCACGATGAAAGGAGGAGTGACTGGTTGCAGAAAGGGTTGTTCGATAAAACTTACTTGTGTTCGGAATCTGCGGACGAACGTCGCCGGGATTTCTCCAGGTAGTTGCGTCACATTGGCGAGCTGTTGATACGGCAACAGATAATCTTCAGGGTTGGATGAATTGTTGGAAATCCTTTCAGGTATAAACACTGGCAAGGGACATACTCCTAGCTTTGCTTTGTTGTTATGCACCCACGAGCGCCCCAGAACCATATCATAATTTGGGCATTCTTTAACAATATGAAATTTGCCGTGTGTTAGAGCATCTCCTACCTTGATTTCGAGCTTTATGTACCCGTAAGCTTTTTCGATTCTCCTTCTGGGTTTTTGATCATAGTTGGGCAGTGGTCATTCTTTAAAATTCTTACGACTCTCAGAGTCTTAACGATAACAATGTTGAAGTCACAAGACGCGTCAATCAGTGTGCTTTCGAACTCGACACCCTTTAGGTGGGAAGTGGTCAGCAATCCCCAATTTCCTTTACCAGCATTGTCTTCTAAGAGAGGTTGGGATTTGGGAGTGGCTTCTCCGACTGAAACAACCGCTTGCCTGACACAACACGATTGAGGGCTGCAAATATGTCCTGACGCTAGCCCTTGAAGAAATAGAAAATTTCACATACACTCTCTATCATGGATTGCACGGTTCTGTGGGCAGAGTCCCCAGAAAGCATGCAGCTTCTGACTGGAAGAGGGTCTCTATGAACTCCCTCAGTGCCTAGTTGAAGTTCTCCTGTATCTATCTTTTCTTTGAAAATGCGCTTCAATTTGTTGCATTCATTGATTGGATGATTGACAAACCTATGGTAACGATAATATTTGGGATTTGTCATTTCTTCCTCAGTTGATGGGCGCCTGATAGGAGGTAGTTTGATGGCATCATCTTGAATCCATGCTTCCAGGAGTTCAATTAGTTCCTCGATCGGGAACGGGAAGTTTGGAGCAGCCTCTCCAGTTTCTTGTTGTTGCGCAAGAGTCTTAGCCGCAGCCTTCCGGGGTGAAGTCGTCTGATGCGCTGGTGTCGTACATTTGGGTTGTTGTTCCGCTACTGGAGCTTTCCTCTTTCCTCCTTCACCCACTACACTCATAGAGGGTCCAGTATTATATTGTTTGTTGATGAGATGTCTGCTTCCTCGAGTCTCGCGTGCATCTTCACTCATGGCTGGCCTAGTTCTTTCCAACAGTGCTGGTGTTGTCGTAGCCGACCGCTTAGCAGCTTCATGGAGTTCAGAGAATGTCTGGAAGCACAGATTCTCTAGTAAAGCGCGATAGATGGGAACCATACCGTTAATGCATGACTCCACCAACTGTTTTTCAGTCACATTTGGGTCGTGACAATCCAGTGCCTGAATCCTGAATCTCTTGACATAATCATTTGGATGCTCATTGTTTCGTTGAAACATTCTTCCCAAGTCTGAGAAGGTGATTTGCTCAGACACAAAGAAATATTTCTTGTAGAAAGCAGTAACCATCTAACACCAGTTAGATATGTTGTTTGGTGCAATGTTGTTGTACCATATGTACGCTCTTCCGGTAAGTGACTTTGAAAATTCTTTCAGGCGGAGGACATGATTGTATTCGTGCTCTCCTAAGGATTCCAAAAAATGAGAGATGTATTCACGAGCGTTACCAGTACCGTCATAAAGGGAAAATTGAGGAGAAGAGTATCCTCTTGGGAGAGGAACTCTTTGCACATCAGGAGGATAAGGAAGTTGATGCTGGTGCAGGTCTACCGGGTTTTCTTTGCTTCGATTTTGGAGAAGTCGTTCAAGATCCTCACGCGTGATGAAATTGGATGGATGATTTCTTTCCAATGAACGTTCAGGAGCAAAACGAGCCTCTTCATCTATAAAGGCGCGCCCTGCTGAGGTGCTTGCGTCGGGAGCATAAAAAGTACTCCTTATTGGCTCTATTTGGGTTGACGTTATTTTTGTGGTAGCCGCTCCGTTAGTGTATTAAGGAAGATAAGTACCTCTTTCTGGGTTGTAGCCATGTTTGTCTGAGCCTTAGCGAGAACTTCTTTTCTTTCCATCAAATCAACAATGGTAATAGGGGGTTGGCTTCCTTTGGCTCCTCCAGCCTCTCGTCCTGATGGAGGAGTGGCAGTAGCTCTGGTAACGGTTGGGGGTATTATGCTCGAAGAAACATTGGGAATGGCGGCAGCGGCTCCGGATCTGGTGATAGGAGGTGTCACGCCGGAGGGAATGTTTCTTGCACCACTGGTGTTGGTGGTAGAGGATGTAATTCCACAAGATGCGTTGATCTTGCTGGTAGGAGGTACATTGGTATCACCGACAGGAATGTTGACGCCAGGGGTGTTGTCAGCGCCAGTAACCTCATGATTTGTCGCTGATCCATACCTAAGATCCACCATCTTGAAATTGGGAAGATTGAAATGAAAATCGAGAAATTAACTTCGCACCCGAGAGATTAATCTCTCATTGTGGTCGCTAGTTGTTTTGGGGTAAAAACTGACTCCACTGGTTTTGATAAATTTGGGTGTGCCGCCGAGAAACGAATCTAAATCCTACACAAATGAACTGCACGGGAGTACTTTATATTCTAGAGATCAATCTGTACAATCCTGGCCTAAACCAAGAAATAGCCGTTCCAGTCTTGCTTCGGTCACAAAATGAAGGAGAAGGGTTGATCTTAGGGAGGGAAGCGAAGAAGGTGTTGAGATAAGAATGGTTAACTCTGAAGGTGTGGTTGTTTTATGACTTGTATCAGAATATAAAACTTGCTTGCAGAATGTAAGCTATCAGTTCTTGGTATTTTCCGGGATACTTGTGTTGATAACCAAAAACTGTCGTTGGTTGAAATAGGTTGAAAACCTATTTATATCAGTCATAGTTGCACGCACCCTGATCTCATATGAACTGGGAATAGTTAAGTGATGGAAGAGTGGGATCGTGCAGGATGGTGAAAACCACGTCTCCACTATGAGGGGAAGACTGGGTGGTTTCGTCCTACTACTTCTCTATCATCACTAACTGCCCGCCTTTCTTGACACTTTCTTGTAATGGGCGTGTTGCACGCCTCCCTTTGCTGCTTCTTTTACTTGCCGCAGTTCCTCTTTATTTCTTGTTTTCTACTTTTGGTAGGATTTTTCTCCTACTAGTCCATGACGGATTAATTTCCTAGCTTACCTAGGTTTGGTCTCGACCAATAGGGTTCGAGATATTGTGAAGGGCGCAAAAAACCTAATTTTTACAAATCAATTAGGTTAAAATTTGAATTTTGCGAGCTGTCACAAAATTGGTCAAATTTGGTGAATTCTGTATGTTGACACAAAATTCTTAATTTTATTCTCAGAGGACAGTCGGCAAGTCTTTTGACTGAGTACTTTCATGCAGACTTTAATCTTGATACTTCGGGAAATTCATGCTACTCAACTGCAAGTGAACACTAATTGTCATGTCATATCAATATTAAGGGTTCAGCCGGGGAACATAGCATAGGAAAAATACTCGATAAGCCATACATTAATGAATAATGCAGGCGAGAGATTAATAAAATAATAGAATGTTTGGGATTGTTGCTACATGCACCATTCTGAATAAATTTTATATACACATACTGAATTGCTCGGTACATATGAAAGTAAAGAGGCCTGGGCACTCATCACTTTTAAACGGCTCTATTTCTTTGAAGAATGACAGCACATTAAATACAGGGTTTCACAATTTTAGCCCTGAACTAACAACCAACATCAACAGTATTCAATCAATTTAGGAAGAGAATTAGTTTTCAACATTTGGATACATGAAGTCAGAATGGATAGTTGAATAATGCGGACCAAGAGTCCGAGACAATAGTATAACGGTCCAGCCATCCTTCGCATGAGCATAAGTAGATATGGTTGGGTTGAGTTATTTGGGATGATGCATAATCCGGACCATCCTCCTTGAAAAACCAATTCGGCCAATCTCGATCGTCCTTGTTCGTTGGACACATAGACACCACTTCTTCTTATAATATAGTCAATTTAGGAAAAGAATTAGTTTTCAACATTTGGATACATGAGGTCAGAATGGATAGTTGAATAATGCGAAGGAATATCTGAACGGCCCCAGTCGACCCCGATCATCACTCTCCGGTAATTTCTTTCACCCAAAACCCACAACTTAACATTTATTGATATTTCTTAGCCTTCTAAACCAAAAACTCCATCCGGATGACATAGACCGCCGGATGGACCTTTCGGATCAATCCTGACCGTTCTATGACTTTTTGATCTCAAAGTCAAATGCCACCTTTTTTTATAACAATGATTTTCCAACCTTTGGGCGACATCTTGTTCGTACTCTTTGTATCCCCGATATGGGTGCAAAAACATTTCTACTGGTTCTTTGGATTTGTAGGAATATGTGTGTGATGCTACTGCCATACCCATTTTCAATTTTCCTTGGTGCCCAATTTGACTCTTCGTACATCATTAAGATCGGAAATTGTTTATCCTTGTTCACCATAGTTGGTCCGCAAATACGGAAGTAGGTATACCACCAATACTGAAAGAAAGGCCATCCAATTAGTATATGACCATATTACAATTAAAATAAAATTGATAATTCAAATGAATTGTGATATGATGCCCTAAAAACCATTCATTTTTTATAGCATGTATCGAGGGCTATGTATAGTTCTGCCAAAATTGCAGACCCCCAATCAAGATATGGTGTCACCTCCAAATCTTCTAAAGCTTCGAGCCAACCAACCTTTACAGCAGAACAAGGGTTAGGAAAAAAACATTGGCCGAGTACCCATAACAGAAACACTCTTTTGATTTCCTCGTATTCGTCTGTGTTTAATGAGTTCGCTTTGCGCCCTAAAAAAGCCTTCAACCCTGCGATAGGGATTCCACCACCTTTCAGTTCCAGGTGAATTTTTGACGCTTGTGGATCAAAATTATACAATGGCAGAGCTTCACCTTGATTTATAAAAAGATGGAACAAAACTCGTAGGTATTTCTGTAGGAGACAGATTTATCTATTCCTATAGACTTTTCCGTGTGAGACAGATTTGTTTATTAAAGTCTTCGACTTTGGGTCGTAGCAACTCTTAGTTGTGGGTGAGATCAACTAAGGGAATCAAGTGCGAGTATCCTGATGGGATCAGAGATATAAGGAGCGCAACTGTACCTTGGATCAGTGTGAGATTGATTGGGGTTCAACTACAGTCCAGACCGAAGTTAGTTTGTAGTAGGCTAGTGTCTGTAGCGGCTTAATACAGTGTGTGTTCAATCTGGACGGGGTCCCGGGGTTTTTCTGCATTTGCGGATTCCTCATTAACAAAACTTCTGGTGTCTGTGTTATTTCTTTTCTGCATTATATTTTGTTATATAATTGAAATATCACACGTTGTGTGTTGAATCGATCAATTGGTAAATCCAACCTTTGGTTGTTGATTGAAATTGATTGATCCTTGAACATTGGTCTTTGGCACCGTTCAAGTTATTTCTCTTGTATTCAATCAGGCTCGCAGATTTTTATTTGTTTGAGTGAGGATTGAATCGAGAAATCGAGATATAAGTCTTTGATATAATTTTTATTAAGATTGAGTCTGACTGTTGATTCTCTTAAAAGTATATTGGAGTTAATCCATACAGATTGCTAAGCGAAATATTGGGTTAGGTTGTTAGACCCCCGCTTTTTCAATTGGTATCAGAGAAGGAAAACACGCTTAAGACCTCATAAGTGTGTGTTTATAGCGATCTGACTCTATGGACGGTAGTTCTATCTCTGATAAACGTGTCACTAGAAACAAAAGTTATGTTTTTATAATGTCCACTAAAGAGAAAGATTTGTCAATCTCAGATGTAGACGAACCTAGTATTCTGATGAAACAGACTGACACTGACATGTGTTGTCCCGATTACCCTTCAAATGAGTCTGACTCAGTTGATGAAAGGGAAGCAGCTGAAGAGAGTAAATTGATTCTAAACCTTGTTAGAATCCAGGCTGATAGAATGAATCGGTTGAAATACAATGTCAATGTTCTTCTCGGTATAGTGAGAGACTGTGACTCTAAATAAAAATCTCTTTACAAGGAAAACGCTGAAGTACGTTCATCGCGTATCTTACTTGAGGCGAATCTCAAAAAGGAGGCTTTGGAAATTGAACATCTCTTGAGTAAACCCTCTATACCAGGATGTTCCAAAAATTCTACTATACCATTTACTTCTATCACAACTGAAAGAGTTCCAGTTCCAGAAGTAAAATCAGAATCCCTTCCTATTGGAAAAGATGAGCTTAGAGCCTCCTCTAATCAAGGATGTTCCACATCACATGGAAGGAAGAAATTTTCAAACGATGATGTTAAGTCTCTACTGTCTAATCACCCTGGTGATCAGAAAGTATGTCTCTTTTGTGATTCAAAAGGGCTTGTTAAGCAAAAGAGAAACTCTAGGTTGAATAACAATTCCATTGTTCGACTTCAACACACCTTATATTTAATTCTCAAAGGTGTAACTGACATTTGTATGTCTAAACCTATTGGTTTCAGTACTCACCCTGTGTATTCTACCAGGAAAGTCAGTTCGATGAGTTCCTCGAATGCTCAAAAGCATAACAGACGTCTTAACAAAAATCGTCCAAGAAGAGATCAGGAATTCTCTTCTGTCAAAAAGGGAGATAATGCTACATTTGATGTGAACAAAGTATCAGGAGAAGGGAGCAAAAATGATGATATGAAAAATAACCTAAAGCTTATAATTGAAGGTTATAAAGAAATCGTCAACAGGCTGTCAACTTCCTCTAGTCAAAATTCTTCTAGTAAGAACTCAAACTATGTCTCGTATTTTGATGACAGCAAGTTTTATGACAATTTTTCACATCAAAGGGAATCCTTTCCTAGATTCGAAAGGAAAAAGATACTCAGCCGTAAACACATTTCATCTAATGAGATTAGGGCTCATACTTGTGCTAATTAATCACAAGGGTTGAGAACTTACTCATAAAAATCATGTTGAGTAAGATGTGTTAATAATCAAGTATACTGTTTGCAAAATTGTTTTATGTATAGTTGAGCTATTTTCTTATCGTCCATAGCTAAACTATTGTCTGTAAACAACTTTGCTTAAGTATTGGTTGTGTCTGATGTTGTTTGTTTTTTCACTCAAAAAAGTTTTTAGTTGCAACTATGTTGCCTCCTACTTTTATGCTCTAAATTGTTTTTCTCTGGAGATAATTTATTGAGCCAAAAATCTTGTGATAATTTTCACGTAGAAAAATTTCTGTCTTGTCGCAAAAATACGATCTTTTGCGTGTTTTTGTTATTGGGTCAAGTTGTGTTCGTACGGGTACCCGTGTTATTATTACGAATCAATTTTGAAAACCCTAAAAATTACCTTTCCTAAGAAACCATTTAAATACCAAACCCTTGAGTCATGTACGCATACTCTGGGTTGTTTAGTGTTTTGTCAAGAATGTCTTCATCTTCTCGCTCTGGTGATTTTGCAAGAGGATTTCTTGATAAAGGTATTGGTTTCGAGTCCAAAGGGAGGAAGAAAAGAACCCTAGTAGAAGATGGTCATCCTAATGCCTCATGTTACTATGCCTATACACATCAGGACATTGAGAATGAGGATATGGTTTCTGCTGAAGTGGTTCATGATTTTCTTAAATACTTTTAGGAAGCAAAACTGCAACTCGTTGATACATTGAAGAGTCTTGATGTGTTAAGAACTGAGTTGAAAAAGGTTTCTTATGACCTTGTTCTTATAAAGACACATGTTATATATCTTCTCAATGAGGATATCTTCTCTGAAGATGTAGTGGATGCTGTCAATCACAAGTTCAAAGATCTCAAGGCTCGTGAGGATTCCAAAATGTCTATTTGACTTCAGTTCGTGTTCGGTTTTGGTGGTTTAGGAGTCTTTCTTTGTTTATTATCTTGTTGATTTCTTGTTTTGTCTAGGAAACTTCTTATGAGAATTTATTCTTGTGATTTTAAGAAGGATAACTAGGGTTTGGAATAGCCATTATTGTGAGTACACATAGCTATGTACAACGTTTTTCATCTTGCAATGTTTTTAGATTTATTTATTTAAATTATAAAGTTTGTTTGGAAGATGATTTTGCAGTATTAATCTTTATGATTTCATTGCAACTTGTTATGGGATATGTGTGTTTGCGTCCGTGAACTATAATTGTCCCATACGTGGTCAAAAGTTAAGTCTTTCATATGTCGGTATGCAAGTATTGATAAAAGATTGAATGAACTTTTGACAAACAAAACTTAAGCCTATTATATCATTATGAAAATATTGATGGAAGATAGGATGAACTTTTGTGTACAAAGATTATGTCTATTATATGTCATTGTGCAAATAGTGATGAAGAATAAAATGAATCTTTGTTTATTTCGCAGTATTAATCTTCCCTGATCCATATTTTTTATGTATATACTGTGCGGCTCAGTAAGTTTTCTTATGTGAGCATTTCCGATTAAATTAATCACGGGTTCTCTTGTGGTTAATTTAATTGAGATTTATGGATACAAATTCATATTCTTATGTAATTTGTTAATGTCCAAAGAAATCCTTCTTTTCTTGTAAAAGTAAGGTCGCTCTTGTTGTTCTTTCGGGAATAACATTTTATGGGGGAGAGTTCTTAATTGACATTTTATGTAAAAGTAAGGTCGCTCTAGTGTTTAATTGACAAATCTTTGTGGGGAGTGCAGCTGTGGAATATTATAGGGGTTACCTTGTATCTTTATAAACTCCTTGATGAATGCATTTAGTTTCGGCTATATGATTGCATCTAAAAAGTTGATATGTGCTTTCTTTTGGTCATGAAGTGCCTCTAAGGAAATTTCATTAGGATCCCACTAGTTTTCGTACCTTTGCCAATTTTATTGACTAAATGGGGAGAATTAATGTGTAGTTCACACTACAAATACATATGGTTTTCGGATCATTATGTAAGGGGGTGTTAGAGCATAGCTCGGTTGAACCCACCAAGCGTTGGTATGCCAAGTTTGATTGTCATATTTTAGTGAATCAAAACTCATTTAAAGAGTCACTTGATTATTTACTAGAGTCAACTTCGTATAGGTTAGCTATAAAGTTACTAAGATATGAGACTTACAAATATTACATGAAGACTTGAAGAATGTGAAGAAGTAAAGAGCTTCAATGACGACATCATCCTTCCACTTGAGGTTAGTAATATTTGACTTGAACTGTTTCATTCCTAACGTATTTTTCAAGTCGTGCATATTGAAAACATAACTGTGAAGCTGTGAATGATTATACTCTAGTTAGACATAGTATTAAGGAATTACAATACGAAGTATAACGTCTATCTTTTGAACTTCGTATATAAGACATCGACATGATCGTATGAATGCTATTGTGATTATGTATGGGTATGGGTGAAGATTTCTTCCTAGGAAACAATGTTTTTACATTCGTTTAAAGGAAGTACAATTCATAAACTTGTGTTATGAATCGAAAGGGAAATCGCTAGGCTTATTGGTATTGTTATTCATTGCAAATCTTTGGATTACCAATATGTGTGTTTAGTATAACCGCTCATAACTTGTTTATGTATCTTGGTAAAACTATTCACAAGGCCTGACTTTTGTATTGGTATGACTTTTATTAGTGAAACCGATCTTAAGTAATCACCTGAGATGGTATGATCGATTTACTGTAATTGGTATGGCCAACTCTAGACATTGGGGAACCGATCCTAGTAAGAGGTGCAACCGATCATAAGTAGAGGAATCGATCCTTGTAAGAGGTGCAACAAAATCTTAGTGATTGGTAACCGATCCTATGACTTGTGCAGCTGAATACAAGTTAGATACCATATATATGTGGTAACTGATCCTAGTACCTAGTCAACTAATTTTTGGAAAGCTAGTGTGACCGATCCTAGTACCCACATGGAGTTAGAACCGAAACTTGTTTTGGTAGAACCGTTTAAACCCATGATTGGTGATTGATAGGATAATCAATCACATAGTTCTTGGAAGTCAGATGAACCAATTCTAAACTTGTATGGAAGTGTGGCAAATCGGTTCCAAGATTGTAAATATGAAAAAGGATTTACAAAGTAAAGATATCAACATACTTTGAACAGGTGCAGTAACTCTTATCTTTTATTGTTCAAAGATATTCCTTAATAGCTAAAGGAGAATCCTAGATCGAAATAAATTGAGAATTTTTTAATTAAGGTTTTTAGTTTTATATGCTTTTAATTTCCAGCAATTAAAATGCATATCTTTAGAAAATTAAAATTAGTAATGTGCATTTACTAGTTGGAGATTTTTTACTGAGATTTCGGTCAATATTTGGACAGTGCATTTCCAGGAATTATGAAAACCGTTTTTTCCCTTATTGCATATCTTTGAGAATATTCGGTTTTGGAAATTCCTTGGTGTCCAAACTCCTTGGTCTATAAATATTGAAGTTTGCATTTCGAGCAAACTAATCCTCAGAACCAGCAAAACTACCTAGTTGTGTGGTTACTGGTGGAGTCGTCTATTCGGAGAGGAAAGTACCCTAATTAGGCGAAATCTCTTACGACCGCTCGTTTTAAAGACTTCTTTGGGATTGGGAAGCTCTACGAGTACCGCTGGTGGGAAACTATATAATTGCAGTTTATTATTAGTTTTCTATTGATTTGATTGAATAACGGTTGTTGAACTTTGATTGCACCTAGTTTGTTTATGCTTGAGAATCTTCTCTTCTGATATAAGATTCACTCAAACTAGATCGAAGTTTCGACGGGGATCTTTAGACTGTTTGTAGATCTAAAGACGTCTTGTGATAATCCATTGTTAACAGACTCCGTTCTGTGTGTGATTAATCACAAGAGATTCAAGTTGATTGATTGCAGGTGTTTATTGAAGATCTAAGAAGATTTGAAGACGAAGAAGATTTCTGATTTGAGTTCATAATCTTTGGTGTGCACAAAACTTGATCGGATGGGGATCCAACTATAATCGGTTTATCTTTGTGATAATCTAGATTGATTAGTTGAGTAGATCGGCATCAATACGTTTCTTTGTGATTCGAAGTATTGATTGCAAAGTCTTGACAATTACTTTGGTAGTTGTTATTGGATAGATCTAAGAACCTGGCAAAGGAGTTTATTGGGATAAATGGAAGATCCTTTTGTCAAACTCATATCACTTGATTGAAAAGAGTTGTTACCGAACAGATTTGTTGTTCCTTTACTGTTTGGAATACGAACCAAAGGAATTGTTCCAAGTGCGTGACTTATTGTAAGTTGGAGGCGCTGGGATACAAACGGAACTAGGTGAACTATAGGTTTAGTTGCTTGGTCTAAACTATACGAAGTTGGTTTAGATTTTGTATAGCGGCTTAATCCTGAGAGTATTCAATTCTGGACAAGGTCCCGGGGTTTTTCTTCATTTGCGGTTTCCTCGTTAACAAAATCTTGCTGTGTCTTTTACTATTATATTTCCGCAATTATAAAAAAAATTATTATAATTAGAAGTAAAATACACAAACATTAATTCCTATTTACTTGATAGAAATCCTATTGTGTTTGGTTAAGTCCAAACCTATTATCAAGTAAACATACTTTGTTGTTGTATTGTCTCGATCTTGCATCCGTAGTCAATCACACAAGTTATCTTGTTATCGTTTTGTCTCGATCTCGTATCCATAGAAGATCACACGAAGTGTGAACCGATTAGTTGTATTGTCTCGACTCAGTCCATAGACAATCACTTTCGGAGAAAGGACTTATAGGTGGAAAAGTTTTAGATTGAGGTATATTTGGGTACCCTCGTCTTTTCAGGGGGAGTGGTTTTCATGTGAGAGGAAGTATTGACTAAGGGGGAGTGATACATATCACCATAGTATTATTGTTGAAGTTGTGATACAATTGAACTTTGATGCTGTGTAATAATACTATGACACTGTGTAACAATGATTGAGAGCTATTGTTTTCTCATTGTTAAGGCTACGGATCTTCAACAACGATGATGCTGAATTGAATATCTTTGGAATCATTGGAGTACTTGGAAGTGACGAAGATTTCGAGTAATGTTGATGAACCAAGGAGATCAAGCATGTGGATGAGAAGCTGCAAAGTTTATTTATTTTGTATTCCATATGTATTGATAGTTTTGTCACTAAAATTGACAAAGGGGTATATTTTTAGAGCATTGCTCGGTCGAACTCGCAAGTGTTGCTATCTCAAGCTTGTTTGTCAAGTATAGTTGCCAAAACTATAAGTCTTGATTTCTAGTCTACTTATAGCTAAGTCTCGGACTAGGATAGTAAGTGTATTTGAGCTCTAGACTCCACGGCATTCATCATGCAAATACGAAGAACTACTCAAAAAGGTATGTGGAGACTTGAACTTATATATCACTCAAAAGTCTATCTATTCTATCTCCTATCTTGAGACAAAAGTCGTATTGCTATATAGACTTCGATTATACACATTTGCTATTTCGAGCCGAGTTTATCTCGTTTATCTATTTCTCGAAATATGTGTTGGTAAGATTTCGCTTTGGCCAAGTTCATCTTTACTCGTGAAGAAAGTCATGTTGATTATTTCAATATCTTAAAAATCGCTTTGATGAAAAATAGTTTGTGAATAACAACTATATAACATCCTCTAAGAATGTTTCAGTGATTGAAATGAGAGTTTAGAACATATAACCATCTTTGGATATAAGCATAGTTTGTTCTCACATTTGTGTACAAGTCCAAAACCGGGAACCCAAAGGATGCGCACCCGTATGCGTACTGACGGTTGTTGGAAATCCGGGACAGTATGCGTACCCGTACATGTACTGGCGGAATGTTCACATCCGTGAATTTCTGCTGGAGTTTGGAAGTGAAAACAAACTCAATCCGGTTACTTAAGTACACGTACCTATTCGCATACTTAGGTAGGTTACTTTCTAAAATCGGTTTGTTCATGAACTAAAACATTTGTATATATTAAGGAATGCAATCTTTGCAAACCGTTGCTATAATGTTCATGAATCGATTCGAGTGAATCAAAACCGATTTTGCTTCGATTGTGTCTTGTATACTTCTATGAGATATAAGCAATTGAACAACTCCCTAACTAGTTCATTTGATTCATTTGAACTAGTTATGGTGAAGATGAATAAGGTTGATATGAAAGTGCTCATATGGCTAACCACTTGGTTAACTATTGTTGAACCAACTAGGTGTACAGGTTTAGGTACGGTTACTCAAACCTAAATGAAGTTACATTTCATTTGTGTATTACAAGCTAAGTTCGATCTAACGGTTGAAAGATATTATCTTGAATCTAATCAGGTTTTCATCTAACGGTGAATATTGAATGCTTTGTTACCAAGGTAACTTAGATTGCGAACCCTGATTTAGAGACTATATAAAGGAGAACTCTAGAAACTGGCAAACCTAATCCCCACACCTCCTGTGTGATACTAGTTGTATAAGCTAGAGTCGATTCTCCTTTAACCTTAGGTTTCTCGAGACCCTGTAGGTTAACGACTTAAAGACTTCATTGGGATTGTGAAGCCAGACCCAACTATTTTCTCTGTAGTTGCGTGATCTGATCTTGCTGTTTCTATCGTGATTGAGTGCAATCGTAAGTTTGGCTTGAGATTTATATCTCCGATAAGCAAGATAGAAAAGTAGTCACAAACACCTTCATCTCATTATTTGTGATTCCACAATATCTTATTTCGCCTGTCGATTAAGATTATTGTGAGGTGATTGATATTTCTAGGCTTTTCTTTGGGAATATAAGTCTGGTATATCAATTGGTTCCTATTCACCTTGATTTATCAAAAGATGGAACAAAACTCGTAGGTATTTCTGTGGGAGACAGATTTATCTATTCCTGTAGACTTTTCTGTGTGAGACAGATTTGTTTATTAAAGTCTTCGACTTTGAGTCGTAGCAACTCTTAGTTGTGGGTGAGATCAACTAAGGGAATCAAGTGCGTAGTATCCTGCTGGGATCAGAGACGTAAGGAGCGTAACTGTACCTTGGATCAGTGTGAGATTGATTGGGGTTCAACTACAGTCCAGACCGAAGTTAGTTTGTGGTAGGCTAGTGTCTGTAGCGTCTTAATACAGTGTGTGTTCAATCTGGACTAGGTCCCGGGGTTTTTCTACATTTGCGGTTTCCTCGTTAACAAAACTTCTGGTGTCTGTATTATTTCTTTTCCGCATTATATTTTTTTATATAATTGAAATATCACAGGTTGTGCGTTGAATCGATCAATTGGTAAATTCAACCTTTGGTTGTTGATTAAAATTGATTGATCCTTGAACATTGGTCTTTGGTACCGTTCAAGTTATTTCTCTTTTATTCAATCAGGCTCGCAGATTTCTATTTGTTTGAGTGAGGATTGAATCGAGAAATTGAGATATAATTCTTTGATATACTTTTTATTAAGATTGAGTCTGACTGTCTAGTTGATTCTCTTAAAAGTATATTGGAGGTAGTCCATACAGATTGCTAAGCGAAATATTGGGTGAGGTTGTTAGACCCCCGCTTTTTCACATTGGGTCCTGTCTTCTAAGTTTTATAAAATAGAAACGTTTCCATGATTCGTATTTTTATAACCTGACTACTAATCATAACTTCAACTAGTGGCTATATTTTGGGATGAATATCGTGACGACCCTGTCAATGTTGCTTTTAGAGATGAAAGGTCGTCACGAAACTCGACCAAAGAAGATGACGACTAAAAGTAAACATGAAAAGTAGTCAAGGTAGATTAAGAGATACCCTAACGACCACATAATTGCAATTCAACAATTTCAATTTTTATGACCTAATTTGACATTCAAACAACAAAATAAAGTAGTACATTGAGTTGACGAGGTGTCAACTCGCAAATAATAATTTTCTACTTCTCTTTACACTAGCAAGTAGTATAATAAAAGCAGATTCGTCCCAAGGGAGGTATGAAGCAAAAGTTGTTATGCAAATACTCTTAGCTTTGTGATGTAAATTCTGAAAATTATAAGATTGTATTCAAATATGAGATGAAATTGATTAAGGATTCATTCTCGGCCACGGAACATAAACCTAATTGACATATAGCCACGTTCTTCGCATTATCTTGTTACTAACAACTGATGTGTTTTGTAGTTGTAGTGGTAAAAAGATTCGTTGCTCGAACTTGTGAAGGATAACTTTAGACTTAAATTCAAAACTAAATAGAAAAATCACTAAAAATTATAGCAAACACTGACAAAGTTGATATCAATATTAAAAGAACACTGAGGCTAAGATTCCACTATTTTTCCAAGTTCAAAGTGATTTTATCTAGTATTTATATTTATTCAATTTTTGCGTTTAATTTGATTCTAAGCTATTGCAACATATAGATTTTCAAAATAACAAGTGTAAATCCAAAGTATAAAGC
>JAJJMB010008071.1:0-13289 GCA_023531105.1 Papaver atlanticum | reverse complement strand
GGGTACTAAAAATATACACAATAGAGATGAAAATAGACACATAAATGTGTCTATCAACAACCCTAGGATAATTAGTACGCTCAACTATCCCGTTATTATCTCCTAAGTTCACCGGATACGGAAGCGCTCGACTACCGGATTCTACTTATTCAAGTTACCTAGAGGTACGCTTACTAGGTATGATTTAAACAAGTGCTTTAAGTTTTATGAGATAAGGTTGCTCCTAGTGATGAATTCAAAAGCTTGAATCACCTAATAGTGTCAATTTCTACATACGGGTACTTAACAAAGTCCCATCATCAATACCCATATATTGCTACTTGTATTTATCTTCTCTAGACAATTACGGGTCGAAGAAAATCTAAATTAGCAATAAGATTGTGACATAACTATTTAATTTCGAACTTAAACAATTAAGGAACAATCCATAAACATTATTAACATGGTAGAAATCAAACAATAACTAAACTTGCGAGAAAACGAGCTATTGCATATCAATCATGAGTTCATATTTCGGGCTTTGAAATCACCCTCAATCAAAAATAGTTTTAGCTACTCATGGTAATGGAGTTCATCATCAATAATAATTGAAATAAAGAAGATAAAAGATAAAACCGAAAGCAAACCCTAGTTACGGCTATCTCCCAAAACTCCAAGTAGAATACATGAACTCAAAGTTGTAGAAATCTTTCCTTTTATGTCTCTTCTTAGGTTAAGTCTTCAAAGGTCCAATAGATAGCAGTCCTCCAAGTCCATGTGTGAGAAAGCCCATGTGAGAATCTGTCCCAAAAGTGGTCGCCGGAATACTGGTGAAGGTGCCTGAAGTTGACCGGAAATAGATCGGAGAAGTTGCCGGAAAGCATCTCTGGTGACCGGAGAAGTCCTTCTGGTCACGGTCAAACGGTTGAAATCGGTCAGGTCAACCGAGTCAATCGACTAACTCAGTTATCATGAGTCAGAACCGAGTCAGCTATTCAGATGAGCTAACTGGGCTGACTTGTCTGAGTTGCCATGGCATTAGCCAAAATAATGCACTGGCCATGACTAGTGCATATACAGCCATGATGGCTATTCATCTTGCATCTTTACCAGCGCACATGCTCCCTTTCTTCATTGCAGCACAACCAGTTCTTAACATCAGCATCACTTCTGTCTATAACTGCAACACCACCTCCACCTGCAATGGCATTCTCCAACTCTCCATAGTTTGTTCCCTGCAATCACTCCTAAACATTCATCTACACAACCTCCTGCAAGTTACCAGCTCGTTATCTATCCACCTGCAATGGCCTGGCAACTAGCAGAGCCAGCTTCTCTGCATCTTCTTACTCTCTTGACCACAACCACCTGCAACAAGGTTATTTTACATCCATTTCAGCCAACTGAACCAACCATCCTTCCTTAAGCCTTGCAACCTACCCAGCTACAACTGCAGCTTCATTTCTTCTTTATCCTGCATTCTCTATCTTCTGTCTCAGGAGCACCACCAAACTCTGTCTAAATCCTGTAGCTGCAACTCCAACTGCAATACTAAGCTGCAATGTACAGCTCAACCACGAACACCGTTCTTTCACGGCACCAGGACCTCAAACTACCCTTAACAGCAACACACAGCTACAAACTGCACCTACTTGACCACCTGAACTTAGGCATTCATCTAAACAGCATCACACTTCACTGCAACACACAACCATTGCCTTCTAATATCAATTCCTGCATCTGCAATATGCCTGCAGTTTCAGCTGAAATCATTCCCATTAGCTCAGTTCACTATAAACCAACACAGCTCCATTCCATTACAATACAATCACCACTTCAGTTAACACCAGTGCCTTTGTGTCATCACAGGCCAACTGCAACATAGTTAACTGCTGCAATACTCAGCTTCCCTCTAGTCCACTTCTAACATCTCCATTACAGCAACTTCAGTTCTTCTCACCCCTCTACACAGCACCACAAACCTCCATCTGAACTGCAATCTCACAGCTCCATCAAACCTTGTCCTAATCATTCATCTAGGCTCATTCTGTAGCTTCAATTTCTTCTCAAACTCACACCCAGTCAAGAACAACACACAGCACCAACATCTTCCACAAAAACCCATTTCTTCCCTGATTTCTTATTTAAGTTCAAATCCATCTTCTTATTCATCAGCAACAGCTAACGTAATCACCATTAAACCCTCATCTTCTTCAGATTCAAACCCATTCTCGATTTCTCCCATTTCATCCTTCCAAACCCTAACTTCAGAAAGTTCTTTCTTCATTTCTTTGACAGATTAAAACCCACTTCTCAGAAATCATCATCTTCATCAACCATCGGACCAGATCCCCTTTCTGAATCTCGACCTCCACAGCAACGATCTTCTTTCACTGAGTTGGATCATGCAAATTCTTCAAACCTTCTTTTCTTCCCGTCTCTCTGCGCAGCCATCTTTACTTCTCTCAATTTCAGGTAGAGTCCAATGATAAGAGAAAAGACATATCTCTTGAATTTAGGGCTAGGTAATGAGTGAATTTGCTACAGGCACCCAACAAATGATACAGGCCACCAACAGCAACAGCTACTGAACAAAACTCAGATGGTTGCCCCCTCTATCCTTGGCTTGACTCCCATTAGAACTCGCCTATAAAATCACGCTTTTGCCCTTCTGGGTCCAAATGAACGCTTTCTTCTTTTGATAATTCTTCCACCAGCAACAGCCGTCTCTTACTCCTCAAATCCACTTCTTCTCTTCAATTTCTATACATCACAAAAGCTGTCATGCTTTTCAGACAAAATTTGCATTACTAAAGCCGACGTGCTTTTCAGACAGGGATGAAGAAATAAAAGCAAATAATGAAAAATAATCCGCCTCCAACAGCATTTGCACCTTTTTGCCTTTTAAGAGACGTTTCTTCTTCTTTTGTTCCAAATGACTCCAAAGTACCTAAACACTCAAAAGCAAACATAAGATACATATTTTACAAGAAAACTTAGCAAAGAAAGCATAAACAATAGATAAATATCAAGGTGTTTTAGACACCTATCATGAGTTTATGTAATCACTTACTTTCTCAATCTAGTCATTTCTTAGGTTTCGTCACTTTCTGGGATTCACCAACTTTTTTTTTCCCGTTTGTATTGATGTTGCATTTAGTTTATAATTCCAAGGTCAAGAAATTTATGATTTCTAGTAGTTAATTTGGAATGCTTCACGTTTGAAAGATTAATCCTATGAAATTTTCGAATCAACAATTATGGCGAACTAATCGACGAGTTTTTCAAACGAAATAACGGAGAAGAATAGGGAGAAGATTTGTCGTCCTTAGGTTATGAAAAGGAGAATGAAACGAGTTTGATAAAAACAAGGGTAATTTAATTAGGATTTGACAAGAATAGTCTTGTAACTTTACCCCACTTTGACACCCGTTAACTTTTCTTCTAAGTCCACTTAAATTTCGGTATACCCCAATCCGGCTAGTTTAAAAAGATATTGGTAATAAAAATAAAGGATTTATGTTTAAGTTTAAAGTAAAAGGAAAACATAGACATTTTTTATTTCTAAGACATTGGATGGGGCTTAGACTAAGTTTTATGGGCTAGATTTGGCTGCTAGATTAGGCAAAAAGCGTTGCATATTCTTTAACACTACTTCTCTTTACAGATATATCTCGCATGTGAACTAGTAGCAAGATAGTTTCGCTGAATGGTTCAGCGCTGAGAAAATAAACTTTCTGCTGTTTGGTTCAGCGCAGAGTGGAATATTCCATGGTATCTGCGCTGAATGAAAAGCCGCAGCCTGTCAGTGTGGAATGGAAATGCGCAGCACTTCTGGCTGAATGGAAATGTGCCACCAAAGTTTGACCCTTTTTTTTTCCTACACCTAGTTTACACTATCAACAATTAAATGTTTATAACCATGTTTTCTCACACTCCCGTTACATTACCAACGGATATGTTTTCAAATTTTGAATTTCGAAATGTTTGACTATTTGTTCCAACTGTTATTTGTTTCAAATTTTGAAATTTACCAAACTAAGGAATTCTTTCTTTACATTGCAAAACAAGGTTACAATATTTTTTGAAGAAATTAAAAAAGTACATTGAAATTAAAATTCTACTTCTAAATTAACTTATAATTAAAACTTAAAAATAAACTTCTAAATACTTAATTTATTACTAATAAATCGCTTTAATTTAGTGGATAGGTTTAAGTCATTACGGATCAAAATCTCGTTCATCCATCAACGCATCGGTAAATTCATTGCTTTGGTAATGCTGTTGTGGATATTGTGATATAGTAGCTCCATCTTCACACCTATGAGTGTAAAATTCTTGACATGTAGGCCATTGTGAATATATACCACCCAATGTGAGATCTTATAGATTGTTTGGTTGTTGGGAAAAGACAGATGGGTTTGAAGAAGAAGAAGATCTGCTAGATGAGGAACATGAAGTTGTAGCTCGACGCAGTGTCTCACTCCATACGACTTGACGATCTCCAAGCTCGAATGAACATTGTTGTTCCATAAACCTATAGCAATCCTCCTACAAGTATGAAGTAGAGAGATTTAGTTTAATATTCAAGAAACTTAAAATGAAAATGCAAACAAACGTAAATGTACTTACCAATGTCAAACCCATCTGGCGAAAGTTATACGGACAAGGAAGCCTTGGAACTGGTACTGGCTGTTTTACGCCAGCTTCATTGAAAAATGTTAAAGTGAAATCTATCTCCGGCAGCTGTGACGGGGCTCATTATGTGTGCCATAAGTATAGTTTTGTGACATCATGTTAGGAGGCGGATGATTAGGAAACAAATGGCGAGGAACAGCTGTGCTACCCAATGTTATCTCATCGACGTTCTATGCATGGTATGACTCAGTGAGATAAGGTCCAACACTCTTCTTCTTCCACCAACTGTTATATTGATCCTCAGTGACTGCATAATAGTCGGTGCCTACATCTACAATCCCTCTATCCACAACTGATTGCAAATTTGGAGGATTTGCTGGGACTACAATCTCACATGTTATCTGCCTCTGGAATCTCTCAGCCAAGTAACAACTAACTCTTGTGTTTGTTTTTTCCAGGTCAAAAAACACAACTCTCCTTCTGGATAACTGTAGTGCATAGTCATAATGTTCTCCCCCAGAAAACTCACTGTCTACCCATGGTTTCCAAATACATGATGCACTTGTTCTAGTGTCAATCTGTGCTCTTGCGTTGGAGACTGAGTGTTTCCTCGTATCCTTTTGGCATCCTCCTTGTCCTCTCTTCCTTGATATAATGTTAGACTTCTTGAAGAGACAAATCTTTGGGAAAATATCTCGGTGTCCTCCCGGTGTTTGACAAAGGAAGAGTTGCATGTTTTGGAAGTAATAATAGTACCAATACTCAAGTACCATAACCATGCCAGATAAATCTTTACCTTTGGTTGACCATTCATCAAGAAATTTATAGGTATTACCTAAGGAAGCTATACCCCAATCATATTCCCCAACTTTATCTAAATCATTCAACAATAGAACCCAACGTTTATCTACTCTTCCACTAGCATCCGCAAGAAGAAAATGACCAAAACACCAAAGAAAGAATGCTCGTGTCAAAAGCTCTGCACATCCACTAATGTCCTGGTTTTCTCTACTTTTAATGTAGTTTCTCAAGGTAGCCAAGGATATTGAATTAGTCTTAGAGTTCCATGTACCGTAATTTTTAAAATATGGGAAATATATATCATCCATAGTAACATATGTTAGATCACTACCCAACTGAGGCATAACTACTTGACGTTTACTAGGGTCACCAGTGAGAACTCCTGTTAACATGTACCAATCCAAAGGAAGGATGCCAAGCTCAAACTCCTTAAAATGAAAGCCCTTGGTTTTTCCCCACCATCTCTCAGCTATGGCTTCAACTAAGCCTCTATCTGCATTGGCGAAATCAAACGCAAAGACAGAAGAAAACCCACAACTATCACAGTATCGTTGTGCTGCCTGATTATTTTTCACTACAATTTTATATAACACTTCAACCTCTTTCAAGCTACTTTTAAAGTTTACACTCCGAGGATCACTCATAACATCGTTACATACATGGCTATCTTTATTCTTTGCCGATACTATTTCCAAACCTTCTAGAAAATCGTCCGTACTCATTCTACAATCAATAACGAAAGGAAAAAAAATCAATCACAAGACTAACTAAATTTTATACAAATTTACCTACAAATTTCATTCACTTTCATCACAAATAATCATACAAATTTTCATCACGAATAATCATACAAATTTCATATAAATTCATTCAAATTTACCTACAAACTAATCGTACAAATGTTCATTCATTTTCATCACAAATAATCAAAATTTTAATTTTTCTTCATTACAAATAATCAAATTAATCCCCCAAAATTGATGATTATTTGTGACTAGTATACTAGATTAGAACTGTCATAGGACTTAGGGGGTTATTCTAGCTGATGTGGACTTCCAATCTAGATGCTAGATTAGAAAACCATAGGACTTAAACTTAATTAGTAGCCCCAAATTATCTTGGAATATATAGCTCTCAGAAAGAAGGGTACAATCATCAATTAATAGGCAGAAAGGTAAATTAGTATTTACAAAGACCCTTAAGCCACCCCACAGACACAATTCATGTGTTGCGCAAGCGCAACCAAAGTTTATTGAAAACCTCCTAAAGAACCCAACACGTTGAATGTGCTCTACAAGATGTTTACACAGATGATGATGTATTATGTTATACAAACCGCTAAAGATTTTATTCATTGATTAGAAATGTAGTTTCTGAGAGTCAAATCCATTAATTGATTCATTATTATGTGATTATTCTGCTCTGGAGCAATCGAGGTTCAACTTGGAATTATTATAAATGGAAATGATCACCCTGCTTAATGTAACTGCGACAACAACTTGAGTACTTCAATGTTATGGATTAACCTTCTTCCATTGTAAGTCAATCAGTAATTCGATAATCATTAGAGACTTCGTATGTGTATGACTAGTTTAATGGTACAGATATTAGTGGAAGTCAGTAGTATGAAACTCTACCTTTGAATGGCTGAAGAATTGTCCTTCGCCAGAAACTTTCCCTTTTTGGTTTTCTCATGTGAAAACTTCGCACAAGAATGGCTGGGACATAGCATTAGACGACCTTCTTGTTACCAGACAATGTCAGGTAAAATAAGTTAGCTTCACGCTTAGCTAGGAAAAAAATAAATATACATGGCGTTTAATTACTTAACACAAGGAGAAAATAGGTGCAATAATCAACATATAAAGATGCATGCTAATTATAACTTACATCATCCCACCTGCAACCTGAAGTGTCAAATGCACGAGGAACGTGATAAGCATTCCTGCAAGAACGCATAAAACAGCCAAGAGCTGCACCCTTTAACCCACAACAACAACATTTGAGCTTCGAAACTCTTGTCAGCTCCAGCTCCAAGTTCATAACAGTTTTACCAACATAATACACTTGAGGCGTCCTACATCTCCAAATATGATTATACGATTCACTAAGGACGAAATAAGATGAAAATCAAGAAAAATTAAAAAGAATACAAAAACTTACAACTCTACGCATTTTCGGTGAACATGTATGACATTCGGTCCAGCAGATACCTCATCCTCTTTTACCTCTTCTCCATTGGCAATATGCAACATGGATCCAGAGCCCTAAATGCGCCCGTATAGAAACATGGAGAAATATTCATCAGTAAAAGAGAGAATATATTGTTGAGAACTACTTATGGAGTGCAAAGAAACATTTTTTCACAATTGACAAGGAAGGAATGAACATTATGCTTAAGATACTTCAAGCCTCCTATGCTACTCTAATTTAAAATGTTATATTCACATTTCATTTCAAGGTCAGGCAAAAAAAAACACCACGTACCTTTGATACTGTAGACGTTTGGCAAAATGCACAAATAAAAGCTGAATCGTTATCCAGACATACTGAAGTATTAGCTAGTAAGGTACTGGTACTAGCAGTGGTCTCGATACAAAACGATCTCTCTTGAAACTTTGCCACTGGTACCTTATCCGTTAGTTGTTTATTGATTTTCTTATCTAGCTTCCTATGTGAATCACATTGTTGTGTTGACATCGTAACTAAATCCCGCTCCTCGAGGGATTCCATATGTTCCATAGGCACCAACTCCTAAATTACAATACCAACAGACACAATAGTACATACATTTATTCATTATTTATCAAGGCTGATTTGGATAATATATAGTTGTTGGTTTAGGATCAACAAGCTACTAACCTCTTTAAAATCTTGTAGTGAGTCTAAACAGAATTCAACTTCAACAATACAAGCATCATTCACGATATACCCATTGCTATGATCTTTAAGTCCTTTTAACTGTATGAACTCATCAAAACCCCAGTCACTCTCATCTTTGGTGAATCGGAACATGTCTTCCGTGTCTATAATATAGATTTAGAACCTACAGAAGTTATCGATTTGATTTGTATAGTTGTGAAAATAATTGGGCCGACAGAGCGAAGCGAGGTAGGACCTTATGTCCATTTTCTTTTTGTAAATAGTAAGTGATTAATTGACACAAAAAAATTGGATTCGGACCTTTTTCAATCAACATTGAAATGTCAAAAGAACCCCTCCATGTTTCCATTTCTCACTAAAATTATCGTAAATGCAATACAAAATGAAGGGTAATCTTGTAAATTTAGCGGACTGAAAAAAGGACACGGAAGTTGGAAATCTTTTAGTTGTTGAGGGGCATTTTTGTAAAAATCGAGTTAAAGGTCTTAGGGTCGAATCCCGGCCACCTCCAAATTTGAATTTTGTTCTTTTTTTTCCTTTCTTTCTTTCTTCTTCTTCTTCCTCCTCTCGATTTCTTCTCAGAAAAATCAAATCGACCATGAAGTTTTGATCGGAGGCGCTGTCAAGAGAGTAAGTCAGAGATCCATGAAGTTTTGATCGGAGATGATGGAAGCAGTGGTGAATACTGGATCGAATTGAGTCTGTATCTTACAGGGAAGAGGATTGTGGAGAAATTTAGGTCAAGGAATTGTGGAGATAATGAAATTCGAATTCATCTGCAGCTGCCATTAATAGAGGAAGAGGTGGTTCCATCCGAAATTAAAGAAGATATGGGCTTGCAGAAGAGGGTATTAGAAGCCGAGAACAACAAGGATTCAGTGTACGGGTTTTGAAGGCGCTGTGAATTTGAGATGATGATATTGATTGAAATTGAAGTTAGGGTTTTGATGTTGGATTCTGAATTTGAAATGTAGAAATGGGTGTTGATGATGAATCGAGGAGGATGAGAAAGTAGATCTGGAAGTTGTTTATCTCATGGAGGAATGGGTAATCGTCAGTTCAAGAGTTCAAGAGTTTGAGAAGTTGGTTTGCGGAGAACCACTGTTGCTGCTGGTGTTTGAGCTCATGCTGTGAGAAATTGATCATGATTCGATCGGTTCAAGATGGGTTTGGAGCACAGAATAAGAGGAAGAAGAATTGGTGGTTGAATTGTAAGCTTTAGAGAAGATATAATGTTGCAGGTGATCATTTCCACTAAGGAGAAAGATGCAATTCTGTTTACTTATCCTCTCCCTGTAAGTTCTTTTTTTCTAATTTGGCTTTGGGTTTCTTTAGATTTTTTGTGCGAATGATTGTGGTTGGAATTGTCAACTGAAGTAAATTGGAACTTTTTTTTAAATAGAATCATTCAAGGGGATTTGAATCTCGAAAACCATACTGTTGCATACTTAGCATTTACTTAAGGAGATAAAACAAAATTGTGAACATATAGAGTTGCACATGTTTTTGTGAGTAAAGTTAGTGATTGACAATAGGCCGAGTGATTCTCATTCTATAGTCTGACATTTGGGTAAGCATTCTCATTCTATAGTTACAATTAAACACTTTGTTCTTGTCTGGTGTAGATGTAACTCTAATCTTTCGAGAAGTTAGATTTTGGTTATCCTAACTGGGATGAACAAGTTCTAATTTTTAATTTAAGAAACGGTTGTCATATTATGGTTAGCAAGGAACTTCTGGATTTTGCTTTGATTGCTTTCAGTAATGCCCTTTATTTGTAATTACACCTCCTAACCCATTGTTTTGCTTAGTGTTTGCAGATCAATTGCATTTACGTTTGATGAATTCTCGTTGCTTGGCCAGCTCTACTCCATTTACAGGTTTATGTTTCCATAGTGTGCAGCAAAATTTGCTGGTAAGAAGACATTTGTATAGGTTTGGATATCAAAGCAAAAAAGAACAGACTTTGTCCCGTTTTAAACATGTAAACGAGGGGGTAAGGAGACTATGGATCTACTTATTACAGAGACTGGTATGGAAGTTGATAAGAATCCTGAAGCTGGGCAGCAGGCAGACGAAGAGCAGATTTTCGAGGAAGTTTCATTCGATCGATGTTTCTATATTTATGGAGGTCCTGAGCAGTTGGAGGTACCCTTCTTTATTAGCTTAAATGATTTGTTTCTGCAACAATGTCTATGTATGTATTTTCAAGGTGTTGAATTGGGATAAACTGGCAGGAACTTGAGGCGTTATCCAGTCATTACACATTGTTATTTAACAGGAGGAAAGCAAAATTATCACCAGAGTAGAAATCTTTCTATGAAGGAAAGCTTAAACAGGTTCAACAAATATTCAGTTTGAGTACTGAAGGTGATGAAAATGGTGCTGATTCTGACAAGGGGAAGCAAGTTGAGACTGTCGAGGGATCTGGTGATGAGATGAAAATTTTACGTGACGCAAGTGTCAGTAAGGATGCTGATATGGCTGCTGGGTAATGACTTACTGTCTAAATTATTTGGTTTTCTGTATATTTAGGTAAAATGTGTGTCATGCATGCCGGGGGATTCCATACTTCATGAAGATTTTTCCTTACAAAACGGAACAAGTAGTAGTAGGGACATGTCTGGTTTATCAGAGAGCTCCCTACAAATGCTGCTCTATAATAGGGCTGTTTCGGCATCTTGCTTCTAAACTCAGGATATTAAGTTCTACATGAGATATGTCTCGTAGCATGTTTTTTGCTTGTTTTATGATTCAAATTTTTTCGAGCATCGAAGGCTGAAAAGAACAGAGTTAATATAGAGATTATGTTGTTCTGGAGATGGGATCTTATACCTTGTTTGCTTTTGTTACCGTTCCTGACGCATCCTCTTGAATTTATGCAGGTTCGCAACTAGCCTAGCTGGGATAGCTGTCAATGAAATAATTCAGCGAACTGCTGGTAGACTTAAGGGAATTCATTCCGAGGGAGTCCATGTATGGGCAATTATCACAATGTTTTGCATCTTTTTGCCTTTATAGTTTTTGAGGTCCTATTACACTGTACAACACTAATTTCATGTCTTTCATGCAGAGACTTTCAGAGTTCTGCTGTTCTGTTGTTACTCAGCTTTTCATGCTTGGAATTTCTATTATCTCAAGTGCAAATAAAGCACAAAATGAAGAAACGGAGCAGGAAGATATGAAGATTGAATGGCCAGAGGATTCTTTTGAAAGAGCCAAGCTCATCAGATCAAAAGCACAGTCAATGGCTGGAGATGTTGAATCAGTATCAAATAGTTTTATCACGGGTAGACTTTAGCGCATGATCCCTGTTATCATCTCAAGTATGACAAATAATTTTTCTTTGTTTTTATTTACGGATTACATGTTTTTGCTTTCTCCCAGGTATATCTGATGTAGTCGAAGCCTACCAAGCTGCGATAAAAGTTGCAACTGCTAATGTTCATGATGGCCTTCCAAAAACTTCAGTACAGGAGAAAGCTGATGCCATCTCTGATCATCTTCATGCTGACCAGGCTACTGCTTTAGACAAAATTCAGGAAGGTCTTCAATTCTTGGCATTTGTGGTCATTTCTTCCTCCATGCCCAGTGCTTGAGATTCAGTAATTCAGTAACTTACTCTTGTTGATTTAGTTTAGATTTTCATTTGTAAATAGTTACACTTCGACACAGGCTTTTGAGATGGAACCGAGCATGGGAATGTGAGTGTTGCTGTTGTGTGCAGTTTAGATGAAAGATGGAAAAGGTGGCGAAATGGCTTGACGGTTTGGTTGATGTTGGTTCTGGTGGATGCCCAGATGAACGTTAGGACAGGTGACAAAGAATTGCTGGTGCTGGTATTGAACTGCAAATGGAATTTCCTTCTGTCCACAGACGTAAGTAGTTACAACTCAAGCGGCATAGAAGATGGAGATTGCAAAGTGAGTAGAAATAAAAAGAAAAAATCAAAACGAATTTCCTGAGTGATGCTGGTATTTAACTAATGAATCCAATTTCCTTCTGTCCACAGATAACTTCCTCATAGACGAGTAGTTCTTTTCGAAATAAAAAGAAAAAATCAAGTGTGGTAGCTCTTTGTACATAAATGTTTTGATAACGAAAAAAGCCATGTGTACAACAAAATGACGTGTGTTCGTTTTTCGATCGGCCTCCCACTGCGGCAGCAGTCATCTAGTATATATAGTGCACAAATGCTACCTTTTTTCAATGTGTTTTTGTTATTTGTTTGATCAACAACGGACAAACTAAATTTCGCAAATTGCCATTCCTTGCATTAGATAGCAACCACGTAGATTGACAAGTAACCGTTCGTATTACATCCCCTGCGAAAAGCCAGCAATCGCCTAACACAAAAATAGCAAATTTTGAGTATTCTACAGAAATTTCAACATAGAGAAAGGGTTGGTCACAAAATTGATTCATATACCATTTATGAGGACCTATTTTGAAAATAGGTGAGAAACGACTTTCATCATTCAATTTTGAAATGTTTTCAATCTTCCATTTAAATCTAGAAGAGGAAGAGACGTCGACTGCATGCTCCTTTTGTACTGCAAGAAGCAATGACGAATTAAGTAAAAAGATCTCTTTGCAAAACCAACCTAGCAACCTTTCATTTGGGGCAAAACTGCTGCCTAAGAAAAGCAAAAGAAAGAAAACTTTTTCGACAACTGAACTGTGTACATACATTGCATATCATTTCTGGTAGTATTTTGCATTGAAATTGTCTAGCTCAGATCTGTACTGATCATGAAGAAGAAGAAAACATTGGAAATAAAGCGTTAGTATCTAGCTAGCAGTACTGCAATGAAGATAGCAACAAAAATATAAAGAAATGCACCAAAAACCATTAATACCTCTTCCGGAGTGAAATTCTCTGAGAAATTCTTTACACTGATCTCTTGCTAAAAAAAAATCCTTTTTGATTCTCTGAGAGAGTAACTAATAATCTCTTCTCTCGTTGTCTGTACTGTTTTTTTTTTTTT
>JAJJMB010008060.1:0-21583 GCA_023531105.1 Papaver atlanticum | reverse complement strand
TGTGTGTGTGTGTGTGTGTATGTGACAATTGAAATATGTAGAACTGATATATGTATATGTGCAGTGGCAAAGCCAGATATAATCCTATGGGAGAGGTGGTAGGTGGATTTGTGAGGGTGGGGCTAAATCGCACTATATCCCTAAGCAATGTGTAAAATGGCTTATGGGGACAGCTGACGTGAGGGCAGATGCCCCATGGCCTATGCTGGCTTTGCCCCTATGTGTATGTGACATTTGAAATAAGCAGAACCGATATTGATTTTCACTGAAATAAATACTATTTGGTAGTGATGAATGATTGGTTTGATTGTTAGAGTAAATTAGTTTTACTTTACTTTTATTTCTGGTTAATAATCATGATCTTTACTGGCGGTTGCTATTTTTTTTCTTTTCTTCTTTCGTGTTGATAAGGTGAGATTTAGTGTTGGTTTTATCCTAATTCGTATGTAGAATCAAGTACAGGGGAAACATTTGGGCAAGGTCTAAATTGTTTGTTTCTACTAGTAACTTGACATCGACTTATTGCTAAGTCTGAAAATGTTTTTTGCCTTATCATTTTGAAGAAATCGACTTGTTGTTCGCATTCCACCTGGCACCCACCATTGTAACATTGTTGACCGCTGAGATTGACATTGGATTATGTGTAGATGGTAGTCGAGATTACTTGCTGTAAATTTTATGTGGGGTTAATGGGGTATGTTTTCCCATTGTATACTGCAGGATGGCCGTTGTTTCAACACCTTCTCTGAAGATTAAGGAAAGTATGCATTTCCAAGCCACAGTTACGTGTTTGTCACAAATGAAAACCATCAAAGTTATCGAGGAGAAATTAAATGCTACACAAATGGAGAAGTTTAGAGAAACATGTTTCGGGCATCTAATGTGCATACCCAAACTGAAATTCTGTGGAAATGTTGTGCATAGTCTGTTACTAAGAGAGTTAGGCGGTCCTTGTCTCAACGACGTGGCCATGCAGTTTTTGGTAGGAGGACATGTGATCCAATTCTCTGCACAGGATTTTTCCATAGTAACAGGTCTTTCTTTGAAAACAAGGCCAAACATAGAGAAAGACCCACTTTTTTTGTCTCATAGGCTTCGGCATAAGTATTTTTCAGGTTCCAAGTCTATTAGCATGTATACATTGGAAGAAACTTTTATAAATTGTGAACACGAAGATGATACCTTAAAATTAGCATTAGTTTACCTTTTAGAGTTTTTCTTGTTGGGTAAAGATAAAAAGACGTACATAGATTTGAGATTCCTCCAAATAGTTGATGACCTAGATGAATTCAACATGTACCCTTGGGGTCTAGTTTCATATGAACGGACTTTTTCTTCCCTGGCTGTTGCATTAAGGAGGCGAGCAGAGAAGTTCAAAGAAAAGCAAAGAACGAATCCTAATCACTGGCATGAGACTTACTCCTTGAGGGGATTCCCCTTTGCTTTCCAGGTATGAACTGTATGTTTGTTATCTTCAGCTGTTGTAGAAACCGTGTTAAAACTAAATGTGAAAACTTGTTTTTCGATTTTCAGGTTTGGGCCTATGAAAATATTCCCAAACTTGGGGAAGCATTTGCCAAGAGGATCGATCCTGTGAACTGTTTTCCTCCTATTCTGCGGTGGACGTGTGAGACTGCCCCATCCTACGTTGCCATCCAAACGGAGGTCTTCAACTGCAGCAAAGTAGGTATTTAGTCCAATAGTGTTTTTTACTTTGTAGCGCTACTACAAGTTCGTAACCGCATCTTAACGTTTGTATGTGTATTTATTTGTAGTTGGACGTTTTATCACCTGTTCCCATCTCTTACAAGAAACCACAACGTTATTGCAATGTTAAAATGGAGAAGAAGGATGAGGATGATGAATCTGATCCAATGGAAGAGTTGGAAGACAACTCTGATCACCATGATGCATATGCAGAGGAGGCTTACGAAGAGGAGTACGTTCAGAAGCCACCGAAGAGGTTGAAGGGTAATAAGGATGCGTCCAGTGACATTATAGAGCTGCGCGAGGAGCTTAAAGAGGTGAGGCAGCTGCTACGAATGCGTGAATTGGAGATCATAGAGTTAAAGGAGCTGGTCACTACTCAACAACAAACCCTGTATTCACATATGCTGGAGTCCAGGACCGAGTTTCGGAAGTTGGTAAGAACAGCATTTTGTTTTGAACTCTTAAATTTTAAGTACATTCAGTTTTTCTATTACTTGCTTAACTCATTTTCTGAACGTTATGGGTTCAGAGGGTGGCCAAAAGAGGTGGAGGTGGACGAGGGTAATCAGGAAACAATTATACAACAGTCAACTTGAACAGCGAGGTAATGGAAACAGATTTCCAGGATTTGTCAGATGTCCAAAAGAGATCCCAGGAAACGGATTTTTTCGGTAAAAATGAATATTTGGAGTAAAAAGTGTAAATATTGCCGTTCTGGTTGTCTCTTACTCTGCGTGGTTTAAGAAACTAGTTGTTTTTTTCGGTAACTTTCTTTTCAGTTTCACTACCTTACTGTACATTAAAACAACACAGAGAACATTATTGCTAATGGGGCACAGGGAAAACCTTGTGTAGGAATCTGTAAAGGAAACAAACTGTCAATCTTTCGATGTCTGAAGGATTGCGGTTGCGACTTGCGGTACCCTCCAAAAATACATGGAAAATTTGTAGTTACTGAGACTTGAACTCGAGAGTTGCTCCAAACATTCTCTAGGGTTTATCCCCATCCATCATGAAAAATCCAAGTTTGAGTGTTTTGTAAACAAACATCATTGAAAATTGGCTTTTTCAATCATTTCAAATCATCAACAAGGGCAATATTGACTTTCTATAACCTCAATGAGGAAGATTGAAGACAAAAGCAAAGCATATACCTCTGAGCTAGACTCTCTCACAGTCTCACTCACTCTTCTCACTTCTCACTTCATCATCTGCAAGCATTTCTCAGTTCCACAGTAATGGCAATGGCAGCTTGGGTTTTATTAGCTTCACTATTTTTAGTCACTGTTTCAGCTGACAGTAAAAGTAAGTAGATCCACTTAAACTTCTACTGTTTATTTTCTTCAATTCTTATCCAATCTGAAAACCATACAGTTATTGCTAGCTTAATAGTTCAAATGGGTTAGTTTCAAGTGTCATTCTGATTCAGATATGAGTTCAGTCTCTTAGATTTTCTTGAAATTTTGTATTTGGGGTTTCTTTTTGCTTGTTGATTATTGCTAAAAGTTAGAGATTGTTTTCTGATTGAGGTTCTAGAAATCTCAAACGTATGAGTGCTTAGGAATGTCAACTCTTCTAGAATAGGATTCAGCTGATTCACTATGCTGCATTTCTGTATATATAATGAATAATCCATAACCCTGCACCCTGAAAGCCGAATTCATTTCCGATTGTGTGGGTTTTCCCTGGATTACTGAATGTCCTTCAGGGTGGGAGTAATCATTAAGGAAATTTGCATTTTGAGACAGGAAACTGCTCTTTTCTTCGCTTTCCATCCCAAGATTTGAAGCTTTTAGGAAACAAATTATGCTTGAAATGCTGTAGTGTTGAGAAGTGAAATCAAATAGTGGGCTAACTGAATTAGAATGCAGTTATTGGCCGAAGCAACTGAAATCTAGATTGTTAAAATTTACCGTGTTGTATGTCATTTGGGGTGGGAGTAATGATTGAAGAGATTTGCATATTGAGACAGGGAACTGCTCTTTTCTTCGCTTTCCATCCCAAGATTTGAAGCTTTTGGAAAACAACTTATGCTTTTAAAGATCTAGTTTTGACTTGAGAAGTGAAATCTCATAGTCTGCTAACTGTGAATTAGATGCAGCTATTGGTTGAAGCAACCGAAAACTAGATTGCAAAAATGTTCCAATTTGATTTGGCATAACAAACTGTTCAGATAGAACTTACGGGTGTAAACAGATGTGCCACTCAATGCTCCTGGTCATTTCATTTCGCTTTGTCCATGTTGCCATCATGTTGTTGGGAAACAAGCTATGCTTGAAAAGCTTTAGTGTTAGAGAAATAAAATCCCATAGGCTGTTAACTGTGGATTAGATGCAGCTGTTGGTTGAAGCTACTGAAATCTAGAGTGCCAAAATGTTCCCATTCGATTTCGCATAACAAACTGTTCGTATCTAGCTTATAGTGTAAACAAATGTGCCACTCAATGCTCCCGGTCAGTTGATTTCGCTTCCATTCATGTTGCCATCATTTTGTTCGAGATTCCTCAGTTATTCCGTACCCTTGTTTTCTTGATTGTGAATTTTGTTGTTTGGGTCTGTCATATATGCTTCATTGTCTAATAACTGGACTATGAATTGCAGATAACACAGCAAATGAGCTTGTATCAGTACTCAACAGCAATCGAACTGCGCACAAAGCATCACTTCTTGCGGACAATCAAGGACTAGCCTGCATTGCTTTGCAATACATAAAAGCATACCAAGGAAAATGCGAGGACGTAGATAATAAAAAACCTCTTGACTCAGACATTGCTGATACATTTGCTCCCAGCTGCGGCATCCAAGCTTCAACTTTAACACCAATAACCGGGCGGCTAATAGGTTGTCAATCAAAATACATCCGTGCACCTGAAGCATTTTCTACTCTTCTTGTTCCTAGCAGCAAGGGACTGGATATCTTATACAATAAAAACCATACTGAAGTTGGGGCGGCAGTGAAAGGTACCGATGGCGGGTCGCCGTATTTTTGGTGCGTACTTTTCAGTAATGGAAAATCGAATAGCAGTTTTCTTGTTGATGGAGGTCAGATCAAAGACCAAGGTCCCGGATGTTTTAGTGGAACAAGCGATGATTGCAGTAATGCTAGTGGATCTTACAGGGTTCTTTGGTTACATTTGATTGGAAGTTTAGCTGCTGCTGTTTACGCATTAGGTTTCTGAACCTTTTCTGCGCGCATTCCAGTTTAAAATCCGGCTGGCTGTCGTACTTCAGATGTTGTTTAGATTGATAACAGAGATGTGCTTAAGCTTGTTTTCTGCAATTTTGTTTTTGTATTCGTAGTGTTAAAGCAATATATGAATGTGGCATGGATATATTGCACAAACCTAACTCAATTGACTCGGCTGAATCTAACTCGTTATCTGAATCTGACTCATTATTCCTAAATCTGGTTTATTTCATCTGGCTCAAAAAGTACAAAATAGTCAAGTCCATAAAAATTGTTGGATCCACTCAAATGTGTCAAACGTAAGTTGAGTCAGAATCAGAAAATTTGACATTTGAGTGATTACATCTGACTCAAAAATTATTAAAATCTTTTGAGTCCAACATGTCTCGGGTATAAAATTGTACCCTGACTCAAATACTATCTAGCTCGATGTACTCTGAGTCAGATTCAAATCTTCCACGAGTCAGATGTTTGGGTCCCACTCGGCCCCCCACACTCCTTTGGCATCTTTGAACTCAAACTTTATACCAGACCATGTTTACAAGACCAAACTTTGAGTCCTGAAAAACCCAACTAAACTTTGTATGAACTCCCACCAGCTTCCTTACAACTACCTTTCCAAATCATGTTCGTCTCTGAAAAGCTTAAAGCAAATCCACGCCAGAATCCTAACAACTGGGTCATCAAGAAATCTAGTCTTAGTGACTAAACTAATCACATTAGCATGTAATTTATCAGAAAGCATGTTTTACGCTCGCAACATGTTCGAAGAAATTCCTCTTAGAGACAGAGATGTTTTCATTTGGAATACTTTAATTAGAGGTTATAGTGATAAAGGTCCTTGTAAAGAAGCTATAGTTGTTTATAAGAAAATGCACGAGAATGGGTTTTTACCAGATCATTATACTTTTCCTTTTGTTATACGGTCTTGTGGGGTTATATCGGGTTTGAGGGAAGGGAGAGAAGTGCACTGCAATGTGATTAAGCACGGGTTTGAGCTGAATGGTTTTGTTCAGAGTTCTTTGGTTGCTATGTACTCTAGGAATGGAGAGATGTCGAGTTCGGAGCTGGTTTTTGAGGATATTGTTGAGAAGGATGTTGTTACTTGGACTTCTTCGATTGCGGGGTATGTACAGAATGGGTGGTTCATGGAAGGGTTGGATGGTTTTAGGAGGATGGTGGCTTCGGGGATTCACCCGAATATGGTTACACTTGTGAGCGTTCTTCCCGCTTGTGCTGTATTGATCTTATTGAGTTTGGGTGAAATTATTCATGGGACTGGAGTTAAGCTGGGGGTTGATTCGCATCTTTCGTTCATTAATGCGTTGATCTCTATGTATGGTAAGTGTAGAGTTGATGACAACAATGAGAATGTTAACAGGGCCAGGAGTTTGTTTGATGGGATGGTTGTTCGTGACATGGTTTCATGGAATGCTATGATTGCTGCGTACGAACAGAACAAATTGGGTCCTGAGGCTATTAAGTTATTTCAAAGAATGTTATATGAGAATGTGGATTTTGATTATATTACTCTGGTCAGTGTGATTTCAGCTTGTGCTCAGTCAGGTGGTTTTAACAATGGAGAATGGGTTCATCATCTTGTTACTAGTAAAAGACTTGAAAACAATCTATCAGTCACAAATGCTCTAATAGATATGTATGCTAAATGCGGAAGCATAGACATGGCTCGGGATGTTTTCCACAGGTTACCAGAAAGAACAGTGGTTTCATGGACCGCTATGATTTATGCTTGCGCAGTAAATGGACATGGATACGATGCTCTTGAGATGTTCTCAAGGATGTTACAAGAGAAGGTAAAACCAAACAGTTTTACTTTCATTGCGGTTTTAACGGCCTGTAAACATTCCGGTTTGGTTGCAGAAGGTAGAAAATACTATGAGGGCATGAAAAGAGATTACTCCATTGTCCCTAGTGTAGAGCATTGTGCCTGTATGGTAGACCTTCTAAGTCGAGCCGGTCTATTAACAGAAGCATATGAATTCATTGAAAAAATGCCAGTTGAACCTGATGCAGGTGTGTGGGGAGCTCTGCTAAGTGCTTGTAGTATCTACGAGAATGTCGAGATGGCTGAGCGCGTTGCAGAACATGTATTCAAATTAGACCCAAAGAATGAGATGTATTATGTGCTTATGTCTAAGATTTACGCACAAGCTGGTACTCCGGAGAAAGCTGCAAGATTCAGAACCTTGATGAAGGATAGAGATTTGAAAAAGACTCCTGGGTACAGTTCAGTAGAAATGTATCTAAGATCTCATACATTCCCCTCAGGATCACAGTCACATCCTTCATGAGAAAGCGAAACAAGTGGACTGCGCTAAGACGGAGAATTTTCTGTTGCTGTTGCTGCTAATAAGGTAAGAACTCAATATCCTGTCATTCCTTGGGCTAAAAAATTATGGAAGTCTAGTGTACCATTGCTTGTAGTGTGTTGAACTTGGTAACTGGTATTTGCTCAACTGATGAGGACATGAGAAAAAAACTAAAGAGGTTTTGGAAATGTTTCTCGAGGTAATCCTTGAGCTGCAGGATTCGGTTTCATAGGGAGAACAAGTTCTGGAGATTTTGTAATTGCAGTTGCTGGTGGTTCGGGTTTGTCAGCTATCTAGCTGAAATTCTAGCTGTTCTCTGTGCAGGTGAGTGGGCAGTGGCAATTCAGAAGTATCATATTGTGATCAGATCTGATTCTAGTGCAGCTGGCACGCCCGAGTAAAGAAAGTACCGTGCTAATTAGGCTCTTAATCATCTGTATCATGTGCTGTTGTCTAAAATATCTGCACAAGCTGGTACGCCCGAAAAAGCTGCCAGATTCAGAAACCTGATGAAGGATAGAGATTTGTAGAAGATTGCTGGGCATAGTTCAGTAGAAATATGCATTCCCCTCAGATCATCAAATCCTTCATGATAAGGAAAAATAACTGAACTTCGCTAAGCTCGTTACCATCTGAGAATAGTTAACCAGAACACCTTACAAGTTGCGTCAGTTACAACCAGCCTCTCATTTTAGACCAACAAAGAAGGGCACTGCGAGTCAGCGAAGATGATGTTTGGATCTGGCTGGGGAAGAAGAAACCATGTAATATTTACTTCGACTCGGGCATAAACAGAAAAAGTACTGCAACTCAACACAGATCACATCAGAGTGTCCGGCGTGGTATCAAACTCGAAACAACAATCATTCTGTCAGATAGAATGCAGAATCAGTGTTATATGAGCTCTACAATGTAATATTTATTGACACCAAACAATTCCAACAGATATCTGTCACACTTGCTTATATGAGCTCTACAATTATACTGCTTCTTTTTACGCTTCTCAACTCTCATTGGCAAATAAGAAAAAGAGAATGTATCACTTTTCCTGAAACAAGAGTAAAAAAAAGTAAACCTGAAACAGGAGTACTAAAAGTAAAAAATAGCAAATATGAAGAAAAAAAACATAAAAAAGAGATATCGCCGACTAAGGGGATCGAACCCTTGACCACGGGATTAAAAGTCACGCGCTCTACCACTGAGCTAAGTCGGCTTTTCAACAAAAGATAACTAAAATACAGTATCTGTGCAAAAGAAATTGGTTTCGAAATTTTAATTTCAAATTTCAAATACCATATAAAAAGTCCCTCCAAAATCGCAAACCCTCTTCTGCTCCTTCTTCCTCGCAAAATCAAATTTCCAAATCCCTAATTTTCATCATCATCAAAAATGAAGAATCAAAACAACAGCATAGCAATAATCATCAGTGTCATCATCTTCGTTCTACTACTAATCATCATCAAACTCCTTCGTCACATAATCCACCGTCACTTTTCCGACACCACCACTACCACAACAACACCACCATCAACATTATCATCACTACCACCACCATCACCATCACCACCAAGACAAATCATTCACTCACCACCACCGCAAATCCGTACACACTCACTCAGATTTCTCTTTAACAACCAGATCTCACCACAACCAAATCCCCAATCAAATCAACACAATCTGAACCTTATAAATTCATTACCTACTTTCAAATTCGAATCAATCAAAGGAATTCGTCAATCTTCATCCTCCATTTCATCATCGGAAACATCAACGACGACGGATACGCTTGATTGTGCGATTTGTATTTCAAAATTCGAAAAACAAGATCAATTGAGGTTGCTTCCGAGTTGTTGTCATGTGTTTCATTCTGTTTGTATTGATCAATGGATTTTGCTGTCGAATTACAATTGTCCGATTTGCAGATCTGATGTGAAACACGTTGAGGATGAAGATGGTGATGGAGAATTGAAGATGATTTCATCCTCTGCGAGAAGTTTCAGGATTGAAATTGGAAGTGTGAGTCGGAGTAGCAGAATGGTTGATGAGAGTTTCTCTGCTAGCGATTTGCAGAATCAGTCTTACTCGCTCGGATCGTTTGAGTATTGGGTTCAGGATTTCGATGCTGAGATTTTCGTGGAACTGGAAAGGATTAACGAGAATCGAGCTCAATCTGATGAAGTTTCAGTTTCTGTTGGTGGCGCTGGTGGTGATGAAACGACGGAGATTGTGATTGAGAATCCAGTTCGAGCTGAATCTGATGAAGCTGCGTCTTATGCAAGATCTCTGTCACATGCTTTGCAATTCTCTGATAGGTTTTATGGTGGAAATGGACTGAGGAGTGGCGGCGATGGTGGTGGTGGAATGGATGAAGGCGGCGGCGGCGGCGGTGGAAGGGTTTGGGATTTGGAGGGAAATCGATTTGGGGAAGAAATTTCTGGATTCTTTGGTTTTCTCTCGAGGGCATAATCAGTAATTTGAGATAATAGTTAGGGGTATAATTGACAGTAAGCAATAGTTATAGCCAGGGTGGCAGGAGTAGATGATTAGATACTACGGCAGTAGGTTAAGAAATAGGAAAAGTCAATATGATTCATGAATCAACGGTTCAGATCGGAGTATGGTCAACTTGATGAGCGGTGGTTTCTGATATTCTGATTTTGGTGGAGTTGGGATTGGATGAACGGCGGAGATACTGGTGATCAGTTTACAAGTGGGGTCAGATATATAATTGTGGGTCCCACCTGAAAATAGTAAATGTTGGACTTGCATTTTCTCAGATTATCTGAATGATCTGATTCATGTAACATTTTGATTCAGATAGTATATTACATAGCAGAATGTGGAAATCCTTGTTACAACGAAAAAGATTGAAAAATTATGAAGCTGCATTTGATTTGTTTGTTTCAATTTACAGCCGAAAAACAGTTACATTTTTCAGAGTTAGAAACTCATACCGTACAAAATTTTCTTGTTCAAGCAGGACTTGTTTTTGATTTGTTTCCGCAAACCCTCTTTAACCATTTCTTCTGTGTTGAAGTGAGATTTAAAAACTGCGAATGAGATGAGGAAGAAAGATCTTGTGTTGTTTTTTCGTTTGTACTTGGAAGTTCAGCAGGAAGTGCAGTTGCAGCGCTGGTTAATGCATTTAGAACGAGGAATGCTAATATTGGAGAGAGATCTAATCCTCCGAGTGGTGGAATTACCCCGCGGAATATGTTCAAGTAAGGATCACATATAGTGCTGAAATAATAACATACAGTTTAATGTCAGAAACACAACAACCCCATTCATTATATCGAACCTGCATCCATAGTGAACTCTACTAATATAGTGTATCCTAAATGCAGCATTTTTCTATTCTGAAGTACATCAGAAGTTTCCACTATGCAATTCACACTTATAATGCATTGTGTAATGATAACATCAACACCACACTGAACTAATAAATGTGTTCTGTTACATTTCATGTCGGGTCTTGTTAACCATTTGATCTAGATCGAAACGTAATAGCAATATATGCGTTTCTGAGAATCTTACCCTAAGCCATCTTAAGCAAGTTCAGAAGTCCAGCAACTAAGATGTAACTAAGACCTGAAAAGTCCTAAATTGTATGCAAATTTTGTGATAATGTTTTAAAAATAACATACCTGAGCGGGTTAGTGATGGCAGGAGGAGAGTTTGGGAACCAGGTCAAAACGAGCCTGACAACCAATATTGTGTTGTAAATGTTCAAGAAGTTTAATACACCATTAGCTGCCACAAGACCTGCTACTGAATCTCCTGGTAAAACTGCAGCAAAGTTGTGTTTGGATAACGAGTTTGACAATATGAATTCTCTGCGACGCATCTGAAAAGAGCTTTACAGTTCAACAAATTAGCCCATACACATTTTGCCTCTATCATTCAAAAAGAAAAGCAAAAGTTCTTGAGCATAACCTGATGCGGAAAGACCATGCACGGAGACAAAAATAGCATATAGGTGCAGGCACAAGCATGAAACTCATCAGTAATAAAAACTGACCCTGAAAGGATATTATCATTCACTGTCTCAATCGTGACTTAAGCAAAGTAGTAAAGTACCTATCTGGTGGTGCAAAAACTACATTCTGGTTGTACCATGGGAATTAAGATCGTAACAGTCATCTATCGATAGAAACACACATTGTGATATCATATTACCATCTTTTTTTATCTGGGTTACAGTAGATAACCAAAGAGGGCAACAAAATTCTGCAATTCCACTTCTGTTAACACGCCTACACAAGTTTAACTATCCGAGTTTGTTGAAACAAAATCCCACCACCCTATTAGAGGTGATTTAACCAAGTTCAATAGTCAACCCAACTGCACCAATGTGATGGGAGCATCTACGTTTTCTTTTAGACCAACAAAACCATATTATGATTCAATGGGCTGTGAAGCATAACACTAACTCTAGGATTGTTCATAACACAGACCAGTATAGTTGGTAAAAATGTGGATAGTATTCGACCACCTCTACAATATTTAGCACCCCCATTGATTGGGTTTGAACAATTGGCACCTCCACCACATCAATGTTATCTTTCCCACCACCACCACCACCACTAATTATTCTTCCTATTCTATCTGTAAACCACATTCTAAACATCCCACATTTTCAAATTATGACCACAGCTCAAAAAACCCAATTATCCAATAATGTCAAACTTTCCAAATTCAGCAAAATTCCGACCACAGGAAAAAATTCCAAGATATGGGTTTTCATCCTAACATTATTACAACCCAGAATTCATATCCACAAATAACCAAATCAAAAAAAAAAAAAAAAAAACATTTTGACCAGAAATTACCTGACAGAAATCACTGATATTGTTAGAGAAAGAGAAGAGCTTCTGCACCACTGGATTTCCAGCAGCAATGGTTTCCAAATTCCTCAGAAACTCGTTACCTTTTGAGATTAAAGAAGCTTGGAAATTTTGGAGAGGATTATTGGGTTTTCTAGGGTGGTGAGGAGATGATGAGAATGGTTGGAATGGTGTATGAAGAAATGCTGAAGAGAGAAGACAATTTGATATCAAATTTGGTTTCTCATCAGTAATGGTGATGAGCTCATTTGAATGTTGATGATGATGATCTTGATTACCCATTTTTCTGTGTGGGTGTGGACTGTGGAGTTGTTGTCTGGGTTGGTTGGACTGTTTGGTGCTTGGTAAAGTTGGGGTTGAAATGGGAGGATAATGTTGGGGATAATAAAGGGGAATATTGGAGGATCCTAAGGGTTGTTTGGGGATTAAGTAAATATATTGGGATGTCACATTTTGAGTTTAGCCAGCGGTTAAGGGGTGACCATATTTTAGTAAATAGTCATCCAACACAATGAATCTAATCCTGTGTGGTGATCTTATTCTCTCTTCTTTATTTTACGTCTTTCTATTTTTTTCTTTCTTTTTTTCTCTGGTTTAATTTTTGTTCATGTGCTCCTCCCTTGATCGAATCCTGAGATGAATCTAAAAAAAAATAAAAAAAGAAAAAAGGATGATCTAATCCTGAAATGAATCTAAAAAATAAAGTAAAAAAAGAAAAAAGGATAATCTATCTGAAATGTTAAAGGAATCTTTTAATTGATTTTGCTAAAGTTTTTGAAGGAAAAACCATTAAATCCCTGGTTTTGTACTAGACCATCAATTTTACTCCTCCCAAATCTAAAATGTATGTCTTCCGTTCTCCTGGCTCTTCTGTTTTTCTTTTCAGACTTTGCTTTTCCTTCAATCTATTAATCTCTGTTTCTTCTCTTGGATCTTTTTGTTTTTGAACACGGAAAAAATACTGGGTTTGGCCTCTCATTAAGGGAGGTAGACCAATTGCTGCTTAAAAACATCTTAGTTATGTCTTGAAATTTGAAAAGTAATTTTGTGAATTAAATCTTTAATTTGCCCCAGTGATAGTGGGTTTCTTAGAAGCTGTGTCTCTAGAACAGGGATGGGGTTTGTTTACCTTGACTAGTTTCTTTTGGGATTGGCTTCTTTAAAGGACTTGAAATAAAAACTTGTACGCTTTTTTAAGGACTGGATCCAATTTTTGTTGTCTGGATTTTAAGTTGTTGATTTTATTGGTATGTTGGCTCTATATATTCTATCTTCCTTGATGGGTTTTCGCCTAGATTTTCCTTGTAATTCCTTTCAAAAAATAAAAAATAAATAAAAAACATTTTCCCTGTAATTCCTTTCCCTGACCCTAACTCCTCTGATCCTAAATCTACCCCCAGGTAAGTCCTACTTCAATACCATCTTTGTCATCAAAGTCAATTTTCTCTCCAAGTTTTCTGGCAGTTATAGTGAATCAACGTTATCTCTCTGCAAGAACAAGTGTCTGAGCATTACAGTTGGTTTGGGTTGGCTTTACAGGGGCCTTTTTTTTTCACTCTTCTCCTTTGATTTATTTCCTTTTTATTTGTTAAACTTTTGCCCTATGTTGTATTATTAAGATGCATATTATTCAGGTTCACTAGATTCTGAAATTTCTTAGAACCCATTAAGTTTTTGTAGCTTTATTAAGCACTAAATTACTAGTTGACTACAGTATTTACGCTTTGGGATATTCTGATTGTTCATTCCTTTAATTAGTCTGAGGTTATCAGCAACTTTATCGTAGTAACAGTGTCATTAGTTACTGGATAGTAAAATAGGCTTCTTAATTGACTCTCGTCTTGTACAGTGTCATTAGTTTTTGGTTCAGTATTTGGTTACTTTAGTTTTCAATTGGTGTTAGTTACAACTTGGGTTAATTTCTGTTTATTAGCTTTCCCTTTTAATATGTATTGTGTCGGTGTAAGATTGTTATGTAGTTTAATCTTGTGTTTCTTCTTGGTATAGGAAAATGAATACTCCTGTGAAACAACATGATGCTGAAATCAATACTGGCAATGTTCTAAATGGTTGTATTTTTTCGAAGATGCAACTCTCATCAACAAAATCTTCGCATCCTTAAACATTAAGAAGAGATCTCATTCCTGTATAGGCCATTGTGACACTTTTATCAGATTTGTTTGTGGTAGAAGGGCTTAGGAAACCTTTTTGATAGTGTTATCGCGAGCAAATTAAGAAGCTCATTCTTCGTATCTTGTTTGTGAAACCATACATACTGCCAATATTAGAAGACTACTTATTGGTACTGATGGAGAACGAATGCTTCCTAGGTTAATGAAGATTTACAAATGTTTTGGTTATTTTTGCAATTTTAGTTTTAGAATATTTTTTATGACTCATCGCGTTGTGCTCTTTTCTTTTGTCAAGGTCTTATCCCTTTGGTTATGGGTTTTCCCTGTCAAGGTTTTTAACGAAGCAACATATGTGTCCAACACCTTTTAGTGGTTTTATCATTTATTTTTCTTGTAATATCTTTAGATTGTTGGCTATCGTAGATGGCTCTACTTTTATTGTAATGTCGACTCACTTTGAGTCTTAGTTTTTAATGAAATACCTTATTCACAAAAAAAAAGTCATCCAACACAAATAGCCAACAATCTAACATGATATTAGTTTTTTATAACTCAAATGATTCGTCTGAGAACTAATTTGTTTATATCTGACTCGCGATGACCTGAGTAATCCCCTGACTCGTCACCAATTACATATCAGATCATTTTTTGAGTCAGACGTGACTCGATACCTGGCTCAGACCTAATCCATAACTCAGACCCATTTGAGTCATATAACAAAATACCCTGACGTATTGGACCAAACCACTAACTCACATATTTTTGAATAAGTCAAATCTGACTCAAACAACAAACCTATTGAATCAGATCTGACTCAGTCAGGTGATCGCTGTCAGACCTAGACGAATCAGATCCAGACGCATAAGCTAGCTGTAAACAAATAAGGTGTTAATACTTACATATACCATATTCAAGATATATATATATATATATATATGACAATAGTGTCAAATTTTTCAACTGTTTTTCCATTAAACAAAGGAAAAATTTATTAAGAGGTCAGTGCCTCATTGCAACAATGACAAAAAAAAAAAAAATACGAGAAAAGAAAAGAAAAAACAATGGGTTAATCACGCACATCCCAAGTACACAAATGATAGATGAAGTTCTATCCAATAAATTTACCAACACTTCCCTTGATTCTACGAGTAAATTCACTGGCACTCCCTTGATATTAGGAGTGACTTTGCCGGCAGGTCCCTTGACTTTACGGGTGACTGACTTTACCGGCAGTTCCCTTGATTTTACCGGTGATGTTACGAGAAGTTCTCCTGATTTCATCAGATTGTGCATCGCGGTTACGAACACCAGCATTTACGCTCCTTCCCTCGATTTGACCTATAATTTCACCACCAGCTTCCTTGCTTTCACCAACGGTTTCTGCAACAGTTCCTACCAAAAAGTTTCTGTCAATCACCCGGCTATCAACCTCAAAAGCGAGAAACATAACAGCAATAAGAAGGGTAGCAATAGCTAAGGACATGGTTGAAGCCATCTCTATGAAACCTGCAGCAGTAAATATGAACTTTTTTTCTTTTCTTCACGAGTTCATAAAAATGTGCCATACACAGAGAAAAACATTGCCATTTATGGATAGGTTGAATGAGGATGCAGGGACACTATCCTGTATGTCAACCCTTCTAAATATTACGTGTAACCCAAACCATATCTTATAATTCGATCTCGATCACAGCCAGCAAGCAAGATTGCTTATTATATATTTATATATTGCGTGAGTGGTGGTGGCCATGTTCGGCCATGTTCAATAACTTGAGAGGAAACTTATCCCAGCATTAATTGGTTTACCATGCATGTTAACTTTCCCTTCCACTTTGCTTTGTCAAAACTACTCCTATTTCCACATGTAAATTTCAGTCCATAATCGAACACGCAATACTTGACATTCGGTTGAGAAATAGGAGCTCTGCTCTGCACTTGACACAGTTAAAATTTGTTGATACCAGTCCACAATTTTCCTTTTTTCTTTTTTTTTTTGATGAAAGATTTTTCTTTTTGTGTATTATGATGATTTTCAGTTCAAAGTTCAAGCTTTACGCTGTCTCAGCCCTCTTTTCACAGTTTTTAAATATTTTTCTCATTGTGGACTTTGTCAACGTCTGGACTTGGTCAAAGGGGAGAAGAAGGGAAAAAAAACACTATCGGTGCAACTCACAGCATTAGCATATCCTTCTATCCGTTGAACTTTTATTTGGACTGAAGCACGTATGTGACGTTCCAGAGGTGAAACTGAAGAATAGTGTAGTTTTTTTTTAGTATGCATGTAGATAAAAATGATTCGACTTCATTAATTAGTTCATGATTTAGCGACATTGGAAAGAATAAAAAAGCTATAAATTTTGTGATTTGTCCATGCGTTTTTTTGATGGATAAAAATATTAGTCTACTTTTTAATAGATAAAAAAAAAAAGGGTGCCAAGGAGTTTGGAACTCAGGTCATCACTGGTATTATCGCCAAATAACTTTAATAAGGTACCACAGTGACATCTAAATTTATCAATGAGTCTCTATCAAGTGTTTTTGATAGTGAGAAGATTCGAGCTCTCTAACTTGCCAAGACTAGATGATAGTTTACTGGAATGTTGGTGTGAAAGTTTATATGCATAAAGATTACAAATACCAGTGAGGTGTGAGGTGAACTAGCAGACAACGACTCCACCAGACAACTAAAAAGGATAAGACACGCATACTCTCACACACTCGTGTACTTAAAATATTTAGTGTGTTTCTAGGCATATTGATGAGCCCAGAGCTTTAGGTGATAATGGCTGTGGAATGGTTCTGAACCAACAGTTGCACTTGGAAGAAGCACATTCCATCCTCGTGAATATAACTCCACTTGCCGAGCATATATCTTCACAATACTCATTTGTGCAGAGGGAGCAGTCAGTTACGAGGGTTGGTATAAAAGCATCCTCGGTTGTGGCGCTGCATGTACCTACTGGAGGTGTCTGCGGATGGGGTGATGGACAAGGGGCTGATGGTGTATTGTTTTTGCAACAACACTCGCAAAGTTGAGAAGTAGGTTCTGCTGTGCACCGTTGCATCGATACGGTTGGACTATCAAGTCCAGAACATTTTGTGTTACACTCACTTGGACAAATACCACAACCGCCACGGGGTTTAAAAGCTACATATATGTCTTCAGCTCTGCACATGTTCTTTTGAAATGGAGACGGACATAGAGGTGAAGGCATCACTGTACAGCATTGAGGAGGTGGCGGAGGTGGTGGTGTTGGAGGAAGTGGTGGAGGAGATGGTGATGGTGGCGGCGGCTTGACCAGTCCACAACAACACTGTTCATACCATTTATAGGAAGGGTTAGGAACCGCCTGACCACCTGCTACGCACTCTGCCCTTGTCAACCAACGCTGTTTCCTCCTGCAATTTTCCTCACAGGATGGGTTATTAATGCAAAACCTTCCATCTACACGTTCAACCTTTTCATGGTCTTCACCTGGCTGACATATGTTGTAATCGTGTGGCCATCCACCGTTAAACTCGGATTCAGGTCGATTAAGAAGGGTTGGCAATGAGGAAGAGGACACTGATGATGATGATCGTCCACAACAACACTTACATCTGATGTCAGTATCACCAGCAACAAGACACCCATAGGAGACAGCCGGAAGTTCCAAGTCCAAACATTGTTTACTGCACCAGTTCTCACAAAATTCGCAACCTGTCCCCTTAGCAGGATGATTTCTTGAGTCAATGTATACATCCCCAGGAATACACATATCCCTCTTCCATGCAGCTGCCATCTCTACAAACATACATAGCATAGCATGAATAATGACTGCAATCTTTTTTATCCATAAAATAAAAACAGCACGGCTATTCAACTCCCTCTTTTCCATCTCCCTACAATCTAAACCCCATATTGGGGAATTGTGAACCCTACCTAGACCTGAATGATGTGTGGTTTAGATTGTGGGGAGATGGAAATCAGGGAGATGAATAGCATTTCCGAAAAAATAAATAAATAAAAATACTTACCAGCACTAAGAAGGACGCATATAGCTAATATTGCAAAGACATGACTAGAACTAGTGAAGTACCCAGGAAATCGTCTCCTTATTATCGCCATCTTTAGTCTTTACTAACAAGATCTAGTACTGAATGTTGGTATACTTTCTGAAAATCCATTGTAAAGGTATTTATCAAGGCTGAAATTCGATGAGTCATTTAAGATATACACATCATCAGTAAACAATTCTAGTTTATTGTAAAAGAAAATATGATTGATCCAACCACTGCCCACCTAGATATAACTACTCTCAGTGGTATACGTGTGCTACAGAGATTTAATAAAGTCCATGCTTTTTCTCTCATGCATCCATAAGTTTCCATTAATGAATTCATTGGTCTGATCTGTTCACACCATATCCAGTGACTCACTGAATTGTCAAGATGAAATTCAATTGTTTAAAGCTGCCAAGAAATTCAAAGCATTGTCGACATAGTGAAGTATTGACACGTATATTGTAGGTGCCATTGTTTTGCAATTAACTTTGGATTAAAGGTGCATGCATGTGTTTTTCATGTGGGTTAAATCGCGTAAGAGATAAGCGCATGTGGGTTAATGTCACTCCCAGCTAATAGGCAAAGTGGGGACCCCGCGGGGTTCTTTTAACGGGAATTTTTCTGGAACGTACTTCTGGTCAATGTAGAATTGTTGTACGCATTTTTAATAGGCAAAGTGGGTAGGTAATTTGACTGCCATATTACTGCCATAATTAGACAGTGAAAATTTCATCAAGAAACCGGTTTGTAGTTGAGGCAGTCAAGAATCTGAAGCTTGTTTGTTTCGATCTGACCTGAGATTCAAATCTTAGTGGATGTCCATTTATTTGTTTTTCTTACGTCTAATCTGATGCGTGGCTCACTGGCTCATCTTATACATCTGGGTCGGAAGTGTTTGAGTTGACCAGAAACAAATTTAGACCTGCTCGTTGGCTATAAATGTGATTGGATTCAAAAGTTCACAATAACTTTACTATCTAATATCAATAATTTTTTAGATGTAACGAGTTGCGTTGGAATCTCAAACGAATTACTTGAATTAGAAAAAAGAAAAGAAAAGAAGAGAAAACATATAATTCTAACATTTAATACCTGGCCAGAGATCCGATCAACTTCTCTTGAGTTCTATTGTTCCCTTAAAATTTTCATCATCTTTTCAACAGGCCAAATCATGTTTCCAAGAAGTAAAGACAGTCAAGGAAAAACGCTAAGCGTATGTAGCCAAACAACGACCCGCTCTTCTTATTATGTAACACAGATATCAAAATTAAGTCCTAATCTTAAGGCAGTTGCTCGAGAAAGGACATGGACGTGCAGCTTAATTGTTGAACCAGGTGATCGCGTCTTACGAATAGAGAAAAAGCTCCATGTATCATGTTTAGTGGTAATTCTCCACCTTCAGAGAATACTTTGTTTTCAGGGGGATCTCCAAGGTTCAATGTGTATGGCAATAATTTTGGTAAATAAAAACATGGAGTTTGTGGCAACCAGTGGTGAAAGAATTCAACCAGACAAGCACGCCTTAGTTATGAACAAATACACGAGGCTTAGAAGCCGTAATTGCCCCTAGTACGAGGAAAGAATTGCGAGAAGAAGTGCAGCAATAGCTAAGTTAGCCTAATTAAGAAAATGGTTCATGCCATCATTATGATTCGGTATGAAACCAACAGTGAAAAATGAAAATGAACTTTTCTCATTTCTTCAAGAGTTCACGAAAATGTGTAACAGACGGAGAGAAACATTACGATTCATAGAGTGGTTGAATTAGGGTATGGGTCCTATCCAATAATTTTACCGGCACCTCCCTTGATTTTACGAGTAACTTTACCGGCAGTTCCCTTGACTTTACCGGCAGTTCCCTTGACTTTGCGTGTGACTTTACCGGCAGTTCCCTTGATTTTACTGGCAGCTCCCTTGATTTTACGAGTAACTTTACCAGCAGTTCCCTTGACTTTACCGGCAGTTCCCTTGACTTTTCTGGTGACTTTCCCGGCAGTTCCCTTGATTTTACGAGTGACTTTACCAGCAGTTCCCTTGATTTTATCGAAAATTCCCTCGAGTTTACGTGCACCAGCAGTTCCCTCAACACTTCCCTCGACTGTAATTCCACCAGCAGTACTTCCCTCGATTATACTTATAAACTTCCTTTTAGATATAATAATTCCACTACCAGCTCTCTTGCTTCCACCAACGGGTTCTTCAACATTTCCTCCGAAAACGCTCCTTTCAATCATCCGGCTATCGACCACTAAAGCCATAAACATAACAGCAAGAATAAAAGTAGCAACAGCAAAAGACATGGTTTTAGCCATCTCTATGATTCAATATGAACTTTTTTTTTCTTTTTTTCTTAAAGAGTTCCTAAAAATGTGGCACAGACGGAGAGAAAAATATTGGAATTGATGGAGAGGTTGATTGAGGATGTGGTTCACTATCCTGTTTGTCAACCCCTGCTAAATTACGTGTAACGCAAACCATGCTGTGATAATTCGATCCCGATCATTGCTAGCTGGTTTGCTTATTATTTTTTATGCATTGCGTGAATTTGTTAATTAAGTAGTGCTGGTCATGTTCAATAACTTAAGACGACTTCCTAACAAGAGTTGAATAAGAAAAAACAAAGGAATGTGCTAATCAAAAGCAATGCAGTAGACAATACATTTTCTATTGCGGCCTTTGTCATGTCTTTCATCTATTTTTCATATTCTCCGTGAATATGTAACTTCTTTTATGTTCTCTTGGTTGGTACTAGGGGATTATATTTCCGACCGATGCCAAAACAGTTCTTTCTTATGTGACGCAAATGATAGAGCTACATTCTGGGATCTGGAAATTCGGTGCTCAGCGCTGATCACGGCTAAGGATGTTTACATTGGAAGAATCTATTGTCGGAAGGATTTGGCGGTTCATGGAAACTTGGCACAGCATTGGTTCACCATGTCATCAACATTCCTCCAATTTGCTTTGTGAAAACTCCAATTTGCAACGGAAAATTTCAATGCTTAAGTGAGAATAAGTCAAAAATGTAAAAGTGGAATACTTGAAGAACTTCTGGCTGCAGGTAAGAATGTTGTTATACCACTGAAGTGTATAAGGAGATTTATACTCAGAGGGGCGGAGCCAACCCATTGCAAGGGTGTGCACTTGCACTTAGGGGGACGGTATAGACCGGTTTTTACCTCATCCGCATTTAATCCGATTCACTACGGATTTCAAATTTGGCATCCGCACCCAATCCGTTCATCCGTGTATCCATTGGATGCAAATCCGCTGGATGTTGGATTGGATGCGGATAATCCAATGGATTTGTGTTAGCTAATTTGTAATGAAAAAA
>JAJJMB010008035.1:7365-46895 GCA_023531105.1 Papaver atlanticum | reverse complement strand
CTTGATGCCAAAATCTTTTGTTCCCTTGATATATCGCAGAATTCTCTGTGCGGCGGCATAGTGTAACTTGCTTGGCTCGCTCATAAACCAAGAAACAATGCTGGTTGCATTGACTATGTCTGGCCTCGTATTTGTTAAGTAGATCAGTGAGCCGACTAGACTTATGAATAAGGTTGGATCAACTTTTGTGGCTCCATCATTTTTTGCCAACTTCTCATTGGTACCCATTGGAGTTGCAATTGGTTTGCAATCCATCATGTTGAACCTTTTCAGTAAGTCTTCCGCATATTTTCCTTGGGAAATGAATATTTCTTCTGGAGATTGTTTTACTTGAATCCCAAGAAAATATCGCATAAGTCCCAAGTCTGTCATCTCATATTCTTTCATCATCTTCTTCTTAAATTTTTATGCCATCTCTTGTTTTGTGCTGGCGTAAATTAAATCATCAACGTAGAGACAGACAATTAGGAAGTCCGTACCTTGTTTTCTGATGTAGAGTGATGGCTCACTTGGACTTTTTTCAAATCCATTATCTCGGAAGTATTTGTCTATTTTGTTGTTCCATGCACGCGGTGCTTGCTTGAGGCCATATAGTGCTTTTTGGAGACAATATACCATTTTTTTCTTTTCCTTTGCGGGCATATCCTTGAGGTTGTTCCACGTACACCTCTTCTTCAAGTTCTCCGTTTAGGAACGCGGACTTTACATCTAACTGGTAGACTTTCATTTTTAATTGAGCTGCCAAAGCTAACACCATCCGGATTGGTTCCATGCGAGCGACTGGGGCGAATGTCTCGTTGTAGTCAATTCCTGGTTGCTGGGAGTATCCTTTTGCAACTAGCCTCGCTTTGTGCTTTTGAATTGACCCATCTTCATTATATTTTGTCTTGTAGACCCATTTCAGACCAATTATTTCTTTGTCAATTGGTTGATTAACAAGCTCCCATGTTTTATTTTTTTTCGATTACTCGCATTTCTTCGTCCATGGCATGTCTCCATTTTTCTTCTTTTGCCGCTTCCTCATATTTTTGAGGTTCTAGTGCTATAAATGCACAATTAGATATATCATAAATATCTCTTAAGGAACGCACCTTTCTAAGTGGGGCACTTGATTCAGATGAACTTGGACTTTGTTGTGTTGGACTAGGAGATCTCGGGCTTGCTGGTGGAGTATTATCTTCTTGACGTGGCTGATCGGGCTCATCTTCGAAGAGTAGTGGCAACTTTTGAGGAGTAATTTCTTCCGTACCTTTTGTTGTTGTTTCTATAACCTCCTTTTCCACTTCCACGTCCGCGGTAGTAATTTTTGGGTCCTTGATTTGAAGTCGACCCTTTCTTGTGAGGTGATGTTGATGACGATCCCCCTATGGAGCTTTCTTTTCTGGCTTCCATATGAGCAAGATCAGCCACGTCAAGAAGATAATACTCCACCAACAAGTCCGAGATCTCCTAGTCCAACACAACAAAGTCCAAGTTCATCTGAATCAAGTGCTCCACCTAGAAAGGTGCGTTCCCTAAGAGATATTTATGATATATCTAATTGTGCATTTATAGCACTAGAACCTCAAAAATATGAGGAAGCGGCAAAAGAAGAAAAATGGAGACATGCCATGGACGAAGAAATGCGAGTAATCGAGAAAAATAAAACATGGGAGCTTGTTAATCAGCCAATTGACAAAGAAATAATTGGTCTGAAATGGGTCTACAAGACAAAATATAATGAAGATGGGTCAATTCAAAAGCACAAAGCGAGGCTAGTTGCAAAAGGATACTCCCAGCAACCAGGAATTGACTATAACGAGACATTCGCCCCAGTCGCTTGCATGCAAACAATCCTGATGGTGTTAGGTTTGGAAGCTCAATTAAAAATGAAAGTCTACAAGTTAGACGTAAAGTCGGCGTTCCTAAACGGAGAACTTGAAGAAGAGGTGTACGTGGAACAACCTCAAGGATATGCCCGCAAAGGAAAAGAAAAAATGGTATATCGTCTCCGCAAAGCACTATATGGCCTCAAGCAAGCACCGCGTGCATGGAACAGCAAAATAGACAAATACTTCCAAGATAATGGATTTGAAAAAAGTCCAAGTGAGCCATCACTCTACATCAGAAAACAAGGTACGGACTTCCTAATTGTCTGTCTCTATGTTGATGATTTAATTTACGCCAGCACAAAACAAGAGATGGCAGAAAAATTTAAGAAGGAGATGATGAAAGAATATGAGATGACAGACTTAGGACTTATGCGATATTTTCTTGGGATTCAAGTAAAACAATCTCCAGAATAAATATTCATTTCCCAAGAAAAATATGCAGAGGACTTGCTGAAAAGTTTCAACATGATAGATTGCAAACCAATTGCAACTCCAATGGCTACTAATTAGAAGTTGGCGAAAAATGATGGAGCGACAAAAGTTGATCCAACCTTATTCAGAAGTCTAGTCGGCTCCCTGATTTACTTAACAAATACAAGGCCAAACATCGTCAATGCAGTCATCATTGTCTCTCGGTTTATGAGCGAGCCAAGCAAATTACACTATGTCGCCACTAAGAGAATTCTTCGGTATATCAAGGGAACAAAGAATTTTGGCATTAAGTATACAAGAGAAAAAAATAATGATTTAATTGGCTTCACAAATAGCGATTGGGCAGGTTCTATTGAAGACCGAAAGAGCACATCAGGCTATGTTTTCTGTATGGAACAAAAGTTATCTCTTGGAGTTCTAAAAAACAAAGTACGGTGGCACTATCTTCAGCCGAAGCAGAGTACATAGCATAAGTGCAGCATGTGAAGCAGTATGGTTGAGAAGAATAATGACCGACCTACAACAAAGGCAAAATCAGCCGACAACTATCTCCTGTGACAATATTTCTACAATCGCAATGACAAAAAATCCAGTCTTCCACGGACGGACGAAGCATATAGAGCTACGACACCACTGCATCAGAGAACTAGTGGAAAACAAAGAAATCGAGCTCCAATTCTGTCCAACACAAGAACAAAAAGCAAACATTTTCACAAAAGCAGTCACGGTGGATAAGTTCAACCATTTTAGAGAAAAGCTCAACATCACAAATTAAGAGGGGGTGTTAAAAATATTTACTAATTTGTGATTATTCTAGGAAAATCTTGATGAGTGTACACGGTTTAAAGAAGACAAGTCTCCTGGACAAAGAAAAGCCCAAAACAATCTAGGTTGGTTCGACCCACAAAGGGAGCTTGAGTATCTGGATACTTCTTTCTCTAGCATCTTCGGCTGATTTCTAGAGGGTTATTTCTCTAGATCTTTCTTAGTTGGTCGGTCATGTAGTAGAGTATTCTAGAGTTGTTTTTGGTCGATCATGGACTGTTTATAAATAGGCAACAAGTAACTCATTTTTGTGCATCCAAAATCGAAAACTTGAGTGAGAGTTAGTAAAGAGTGAGAGCTAGTAAGTAAGAGCCAAAGAGACTTTGTAAAGAGAGTGAGCCAAAGTGCTACACTAAATTCTCTTGTAAAAAATTTCATTTCCTAAATTAATCAAAGCCTCACTTTGAATTAACCAATTTCATTTCCTATACAATTCCTTTTCCCAAATCATTTCCATAAAACCCATCACACTTCTGCATTGCGTCAACATTAACCTGCTGAATGAAGAGAAGTAAAACCAATCATTTATATGCCAAACCTAGAAAGAGACCGAGAGGCTCTAACGTCCAATCATTCATCAAAACCAACTAACAGGTTGTTTGGTCCAGGCATCAGCTCTCCAATGTTAGGTGGGATTGAGCCAATGATCAATCAATTTTTTAGCAGTTAGATAAAGCTATGGTTTCATAAATGAGTAGAATCACAGGCATGTTTGCAAAGCTACACAATGCAGGGAACCAGAACGCACGTTTCTTTCTATTTTTTTATGAAGTAGAAAGGTTAAATTTTATTAAAAAGAAAAATAGAAGTCACAGATGGAGAAGCACACCTGGTGCACAAAGGCTTAAGCAAAAGCTAGCCACCAACCCCAAGGCAAAAAGCCTCCCTGAACAACAAAATCAAAGCTAAAACAAGCTATATCAACGTGCCAACAACCAGAACCACGTTTCAACTCACAAATTTTTTCATCAAAATCCTACAACAAACAAAGGGGTTATTACCAGAATGACAAAACAAACACCGGGTCCTTACAGAAGCATGGGTTATCTTAAATTTGGCAATGAAAGTGTCTTTAATGGGGTTGGTTCCAATAGTAGCAACTTCCATTGTATTGCTTTTTTGTTAAGTGATATTACAAGTGTAGCCAACACAGTTGAGCTAAGTGCTAGAGCCTAGAAACCCCGACTAACATCAGACTATTAGATGTGAAAAAGGCAAATGGAAACCAGAAGCTCTTACTTATTGAGTCTATATCATTCGCAATCACAATCACTCGTCGGAGCTTGTGCCCGAAGCAGCAATGAGATATTATCTTCATCTTACATATGGTGTTCGGTTGAATAGGCATTTCTATATCCACCAAGTGGGTTGGGTTTTATCAATGGACATTTTCGAGTCGTTATCTTTTTGCTCTACATATCAGAATGAGGATCCAAATTACTTCAATTCATAAACATTAAGAACAAAGACTAAAACAAGGTAAGACAAAAGAAAAATAAGTAATGTATGACCACGAACTACCATCACCGCTTACCTGAATGTTCATGAGCTTGTTCTTGTTGGTTATTCACAGCTATGAATGTATCTATATTGTTTCTATCCCAATCGTTCTCCGGAGAAGAACCAGGGAAATGTTACAACATGTTCAGATTCGAGTTGGGTATGGTTACAACTCATCGAACTCTTTCTCTATTAAGCTCTCCGAACTTCTGTTAATCAAAATGAGAATATGAATTTGAACTAGACCTTATTAAAACAGTAATGAAAAACATATAAGTGAAACTAAAAGTTATATTAACCTGAATGTTGAACTGAATCATCTAATGCCACCATACTCAGTTGAACTTCATTACATGATCATACAAAGACCATATGCTTCATCTTAGGAACCTTCCCTTTCAACTGCACAGGCAAGGAATAAAAAAATAAGATCCTATATAGATAAGCAATTCTTACAGGACTAGAATTATGTTCAAACTCTGAATGCTACGAATTTCGAAAGTGCCCCCTGGAGATATGCAGTAGATCGAAGATGCCTTATCATTATTAAGCTAGAAATATCAGAGCGTCAATTATGTAAAAACATCAAAACATAACATAAAAAGCAAAAAGATTTGCATATTGGGAAGCAAGAGTAGATCAATTAATAAGTAAAATTACACCTAATATAGAAATGAATCTAAACAATGAGATGTTTATGTGTTTGCATGGTAGTGCTATCCCTGCTATGTAATAGAAAGTACTTGTAAGGATTTGCGTGATGGGGCCTGGAAGAAGCAATCGGGAATTTATTTTCTTTTTCATATTTAACACCCCGAAGACTCCAGGAGCAAAAAGCAGCAGGGTCTAGAAGTAATAAAATGACTTATAAGTGATCTTATCCAAGAGCAAAACCTAGTTGGCAGCCAGTTTAAGAGATGGAAAGTTTTGATGGTTCATCCCGCTCTCTATCGGATTTGGTTTCGCTTCACCAATTTCTCTGTGAAAATCCTGTCTTCTGTAGCAGTTAGAAAATGCTTGGAAAAATAATAGAACTAGTAAATGGGATCAAACCCGTCCATTTTGCTCCTCAGCCAGTGTCTTATCCTTATATATTCTGCTAGTCGCATAATCCTGCAATTAGCAAATGTGTCATCCTAAGAAGATAAATGGCCAGTTCATACTAATTCAATTAGATGTGATAATAACTTGGACATCACACCATTTTCATCAACTTATACAACATGTTCATTCATGAATTACAACTGCTGCACCTATACAAAATTCCCTGTACATTAGACATTTCATACTTTCTTTTCGAAGACAAACTCGTACAAAATTCTATCCTGAACAGCAAAAACCTAAACAGTTTAAGCTTCGTTGTTCTGTGTTTTTACTTTTAAAAATCCAAAGAGATCAAAAGAGGAATAAACCCCTTCCAGGACTTCACTCAAACAGGTTAAGTACAAAGATCAACTGAAATAACCAGGTCAATCTTCATTAAGTCAAAATACAAACCTGCCAAAACTTCATCAACAACAAAAAAATAGCTTCAAACCAGCAATGTAAAAATTACAAAAGTCTAACTTTGTTTAAACACAAGAAAAGTAGAAAAAAGTAAAACCCGTTTTATGGAAATCGAAATAGTACACAAATGAACCAACCTAGATTTTTCTATCAATAAACATAGAAACAAAAACCAATTCTGAAAGTAACGAATACGAATAATCACCTAGAAAATAACTACCCCAGTCTAAATTTCTTCACTTCGTTCATAATCCGCAACAATATCACCACCAAACACTTCAAACGAAAAAACCAAAGAGGAAAAAGATGATTAAGATTCAAATACAAAAAAGAACTACAGGTTGAATTTCTAGTATGGATTTCTACAGGCTTTCTTGAAACGGCGTTGTTCTTGCACTTGCTGGTCAGAGTATTTAGAATCAGGGAATGCATCTTTTGGAGACCTCCATTTCTTTTTGTTCTACTACATCTACCTGGTTCTGGATCCAACTTTTTTTCATAAACCATAATACGATGAATCGATGATGAATCATATCCTCATCATCATCATCAAAAACAACAACAGAAATCATTAAAAGAAAAGAAAAAAAAGTAAAAAATATTTTTTACATCCAAATTTCAAAATCCTATAACAAAGGGGTTCTAACCAAAATGACAAAACAAAACACTGGGTCCTAACAGAGACAAGGATTTTCTGAAATTTCTCAAAGAAAGTGGCTTTAATGGGGTTGGTTCAAATAGTACAAATTTCCATTGTTTTGCTTTTTTTTTGTTTAGTGGCACTGTAGGTATGGCCAACACAGTTGAACTAAGTGCTAGAAACCCTTAACTGTACATCAGATTATTAGATGTGAAAAGGTAAATGGAATACCCTCCCATCCAAATCAGTCGTCTGAGCCTGTGTGTGTTCCATTGGATAGGCATTTCTTTATATATCAAGTTCATGGATTTGGTTTCGTTGATATACATTTTCATGTTTGACATATCAGAATGAGGACCCAAATTACTTCATTTCACAAACGCTAAGAAGAAAAACTAAAACAAAGGATGACAAAAGAACATTTACCTGAATATACTTGAGCTTGTTCTTGTTGGTAATTCATAGATATGAACGTATCCATATTGTTTCTATAACAATCGTTCTTCGGAGATGAACAGGGAAATGCTACAATTCATTTCTCTCTGTATTAAGCTCTCCAATTTGATTTCCTTCTGTTAATCAAAATGAGAATATGAATTTGAACTAGTCCTAATTACAACAGTAATTAAAAACATAAAGTGGAACTAGTGAAGCATTATTCATCTATCTGCTAGCATTTAATACATCAACAACTACAAGTGATTTATTCACCCATTTACGCTCGCAAATCAAACGTGTTAATCTAATAAACCAGATTTACTACTAGAGATGATAAATTGAATTCAATTACCAATAAGATTGAAGACATACCTGAATCCCCAATTTCCAATTGAGTTTGATTACTTTGAGAATCATCAATTTAGTCGCAGTTGTAGAATATCCTTCTTCCGTTACCCATGAAGCAAAACCCTAGTGATATCAAATTTCGCACTTCAAAGGGTTTTTCTGACGGAGGGGTATTTTCTAAATAAGAAACCCTCTTAAAAAGAAACAAAATATCTTAAGGGTATTTCGGTCCAAAAACACCGAGTCTCCTTTTTCTTAAGACCGAGTCTCCTCCTTTCTTTTCTTTTCCTACACAGACTTGAAAACCAGAGAGAAAACCAGAGAAAGGAAGAAGATGGCTGAGCCTGAATTTGCACCACCATTCGGTCCACTTGCAGGTCCCCTACCTCGACCTGATTTATCTTTCGCCTGGAGTTCCGTGGAGGTCATTTTCAACCGCGACAACGATCAACCACAATATTCAGTATGGCATTATCTTGATTTACAACAACCGGTTTTTCAATTGAAGCTTTCAGTTTCAGCTCACTCAGATATTCCTGTTGATGAAGTAGTACTCTACAGTAACGCAGGTAATGTTATGGATTTTGCCACTAATGTATCTGAGTATCAGTTTGCTCCTCGTACGATTGTCTATGCTTCTAGGGTTCATCCTGATAACCAGGCTGATCTACAGCCATTAAACCTAGGTCTAGAGGATTCTCAAGACTCTGGTACCAGTGAATTAGATCCAGAAACGGATTAGAGAGACTTGGAAAGATATAGGGAAAGGATTTGGTAGCGATGAGTGGGTAATTGCTAGTTTCTGGGTCTTAATTAAGATGTTGAAAATCATGTATGTTGATTCAGATAACTTTCATTTTCATTTTCTTGTTGATGGAGATTCGTAATTTGTTGGTAGAATATTAGTATGTTTTATGAAATCTTTTGTTTATGTCTTAAGAAGTTATGATTATGTGTTTATGTTTGTGTTAATAATCGTTTTGTTGTAATTTTTCTTTTCCTGGATGAAATTCTCCCCTGGGAAGAAAAATTATGGGTTGGAATTCAACCCTCTTGAAAACCCTCAATTAGGAATTTCTAGTACCAAATGGACCATCTGTATGAAAACTTTTGCACCAAAAATTGTTGGTGAAACTGTTGCGTCAATTGAGGGTATGGTAGCCTCCTTGGTTTGATAACTGGTGTCCAGGTCTCTGTCCACCTGCAGATTGGTACTAATCGCAACAATAAGGTGGCAGACTTTATTGTTGGTAACAAGTGGTGTCTTACATTGGAGTTTACTCACTCTATTCTATTACAGAATATTCAGAAGGTCTCTTTTGTTAGTCATCCGGTTGATAAGCTAGTATAGATGGCTCTCTAACACGTAAAGATGCATATGCATTTTGTCGTATCCATGGAGCTGTTCCACCTCGTCGATCATGGGTTGTATGAAAGTTATTGGCTTCTTGTTGCCTGTTGCATAATGATCTTTAATGCATTAAATGATGTTAGCTTTGTTATGAAACTACATAATTGTCGTAGGTGTCCTTAAAAGCTGGTCTGAATAGATTCGACGAGGAATTGAGTTAGCACATTCAGGGGATTCCTAGAAACGAATATAGATGTCAGGATTAATCTTGGCAGGCTCTCTAGAAAATAAATCAACAGAAGATTAGCTAAGCATGCAAATTCAAGCTATATGGATTTCTGGCTAGAGAATCAACTGGAAATTTCTTATATGCTGAATCTGGAGGTCTTGGAATAGGCTCCAATTATACTGGCCAAAGTGATCGCAGTGGTAAGAGCTCTAGAATGGGCTGTTGATAATGGCCATTTGAATTTAATAGTGCAATCTGATTCTAGATTCGTAATTAGAGCCATTCCTTTCTCAACTGTTGCCATGAATAGTGAGAGCAACACGGAAAAAATTGTGTGGTATGATGCAAGTATTGAGATTTACGCATAGCTACGGAGAGATGCACTTCTCTGCTGACAGTTTTGCAAATAAAAGGTGTTTATCTGCTGAGAGGTCAAGTAGTGCAATATAGGACCAGACCTCTTTTCCTAACATGTATGGAATGACCATCTGGAAAATATTATAGATTCTGTTGAGATATTATCTTCTGGTGTAATTTTGGTTTTTCATTCTTGTAAGGCCGTATTGTTATCTTTCTACTGAGATATAATTTGTTTCAGTTGGTAATGAAATTAATTGATTTAGCAAAAAAAAAAATCCACTGAAAAGATTGAGTGAAAGTGGCAAAAGTAAAACCTTCATAGTAAACCAAAAGATTGGGACTAATTGCAAACAACCGCACACTGGCCTATCATGGAAATTCCGTACGATGCGCTGCAGTTTTGAAGAGCTACAGTTAAATCTTGAGATGCAAAAGTGTCACCATATCTGGACTACAGCCATTTCAGAGCAAAGTGTTGCTTCTTCAGTTTTATGGATATTAGTTTTAGCCTTTCCTCTATTTTGAGCAAGCATCACACTGGCGTTTCACCAAATTCCTGATATATATGTGGGGTGTAGTCAGTGGAAAGAGTTTGGGTTTGGTCAAACTCTATCTTGACTAAACTTGTTCCAAAAGTTTAGGAAATCTTAAGAGCCAAGTTAGGAAAACTTGTTCCCAAAGTTAGGGCTTCTTAAGAGCCAAGTTAGTTTCTCTATATAAAGGATTAGAATTAGAGGTGTACAAATAATCCAACCTAGAAAAGTGGTAAATCCGTGTGCTTAGGATTTTGGTCTCTTTGTTAGGGAGGATCGTGTGCTACTGTGAAGGTCAATATCGGTGTGAGAGAAAAACTTGTAGACAGAGGATTTTGGTGTTCTTGTGTTAAGGGTTTGGGCTTTGACCTAAACCTAGTTTCTAGTGTTTCCATGTTTCTCCTCCGTTATTAGCAATTGTGAAGACGGTGTAGAAGAGAAGACACGAGGATGGTTTGGCGAATGTTAGAGAGTTGGTTTCTATGGTTTCTTTAATGGTGTTCTCGGGTATGTCTTGTTAACTCTTTGGTCTTGTCTTTGGTTACGGAAAGAGCATGTAATGGTCTTTGATTTAATGGAAGTTTTTCTGGTGGTGTTGGCCGTGGACGTAGCCTGTAAAGGTGAACCACGTATATCTTGTGTTGTGGTTGTGTGTGCTTCTTTATCTTCTGTCTCTTTCTTATAATTTCTCCCATGCTTGGTTCAAATCACCAATTTCCCTTTGTGATCCTGTGTTCCGCTGCGCTCGGGGTGCCAATTTTCCCAACAATTGGTATCAGAGCCAAGGACGGGCTGGCGTGATTGAACGTGGAATTGAACGATAGTTTATTATTCGGGTGGAGAAATATGTTTTGAAGATAATGTTTCAACCGGTGTTTACACAAAGATGGATTTGTGATGTGATCTACAAATCGGAGGTTCAACTTGGTAGAAGTTTATGTTCTTCGTTATGGTTTTATGATGTAGTATTGGATGCAGAATAAGGACGAATGAGGTGGAATACATATATACTTCTTGAAGAGTGTTAGTAATCATACACTATAAAGAATGGGTTATAAAATTCGAAGAAAGGATGGGGTCGTGAGATCTCATGTAGAAGCAAGTGCAGCAACGCTTCGAAGTCATGTACGAGATGTTATAGATTTATGTTCTTAAGTATATGTTAAAGTATTCTTGATGGCTTGCACGTAATATCAAGAATGTGCCCAATCTCGAAAGCATGTACCACGGTAATATGGGTATTCACATGGTATATATTCAGAGCGAGTATGTTGGGTGTGATAGTGGTAAAAGTATGTCAGATTCGTGATGGCTTTGTGAATAGCTCAAAGGTTTAAGCCTATTAATCATAGTGAAGATATCTGATGGTCTGTTTCAGATACACGGTAATCATTACATGTGTTGGAGTATAATATTGAAGCTAATTTTCCTTTCTGGATTAGAGTTCAATATGTGGTTAGCTTACTGGTTAGGTGGAGCTAGCAGTGATTCTTCTGGATGGTTCCCTTGGTGATCAATGGTGGAGTCTGTACAAGGATTCGTTGATGGTGGTAGAAGATTTTTATGGTGTTTTTGAAACGTGGCTAGTTTCATAAGTGTTCTTCATGAAAAAGATGGTTTGAAGACTTCTATCAACATCATGGTATTTTTTTCGAAGAGATGGTTCTATGAAGATGGAAGTTCGGATTTGAGCTTCAAAAGTAATTCTACGGATATATAGAGATGGTGAAGAACTATGGTAGAAGACGAAGGTGATTTCTTGTGATCGTCTCGTGCTTGAAAGCATGATCTGAGGTGGAGAATTGTGGGGTGTAGTCAGTGGAAAGAGCTTGGGTTTGGTCAAACTCTATCTTGATTAAACTGGTTCCTAAAGTTTAGGAAATCTTAAGAGCCAAGTTAGGAAAACTTGTTCCCAAAGTTAGGGCTTCTTAAGGGCCAAGTTAGTTTCTCTATATAAAGGATTAGAATTAGAGGTTTACAAATAATCCAACCTAGAAAAGTGGTAAATCCGTGTGCTTAGGATTTTGGTCTCTTTGTTAGGGAGGATCGTGTGCTACCGTGAAGGTCAATATCGGTGTGAGTGAAAAACGTGTAGACAGAGGATTTTGGTGTTCTAGTGTTTAGGGTTTTGGTCTTTTCCCTAAACCTAGTTTCTAGTGTTTCCATGTTTCTCATCCGTTATTAGCAATTGTGAAGACGGTGTAGAAGAGAAGACACGAGGATGGTTTGGCGAATGTTAGAGAGTTGGTTTCTATGGTTTCTTCAATGGTGTACTCGGGTATGTCTTGTTAACTCTTTGGTCTTGTCTTTGGTTGTGGAAAGAGCATGTAATGGTCTTTGATTTAATGGAAGTTTTTCTAGTGATGTTGGCCGTGGACGTAGCCTGTAAAGGTGAACCACGTATATCTTGTGTTGTGGTTGTGTGTGCTTCTTTATCTTCCGTCTCTTTCTTATAATTTCTCCCATGCTTGGTTAAAATCACCAATTTCCCTTTGTGATCCTATGTTCCGCTGTGCTCGGGGTGCCAATTTTCCCAACAATTGGTATCAGAGCCAAGGACGGGCTGGCGTGATTGAACCTGGAATTGAACGATAGTTTATTATTCGGGTGGAGAAATATGTTTTGAAGATAATGTTTCAACCGGTGTTTACACAAAGATGGATTTGTGATGTGATCTACAAATCGGAGGTTCAACTTGGTAGAAGTTAATGTTCTTCGTTATGGTTTTATGATGTAGTATGGGATGCAGAATAAGGCCGAATGAGGTGGAATACATATATACTTCTTGAAGAGTGTTAGTAATCATACACTATAAAGAATGGGTTATAAAATTCGAAGAAAGGACGGGGTCGTGAGATCTCATGTAGAAGCAAGTGCAGCAACGCTTCGAAGTCATGCACGAGATGTTATAGATTTATGTTCTTAAGTATATGTTAAAGCATTCTTGATGGCTTGCACGTAATATCAAGAATGTGTCCAATCTCGAAAGCATGTACCACGGTAATATGGGTATTCACATGGTATATATTGTGAGCGAGTATGTTGGGTGTGATAGTGGTAAAAGTATGTCAGATTCGTGATGGCTTTGTGAATCGCTCAAAGGTTTAAGCCTATTAATCATAGTGAAGATATCTGATGGTCTGTTTCAGATACACGGTAATCATGACATGTGTTGGAGTATGATATTCAAGCTAATTTTTCCTTTCTGGATTAGAGTTCAATATGTTGTTAGATTACTGGTTAGGAGGAGCTAGCGGTGATTCTTCTGGATGGTTCCCTTGGTGATCAATGGTGGAGTCTGTACAAGGATTCGTTGATGGTGGTAGAAGATTTTTATGGTGTTTTTGAAACGTGGCTAGTTTCATAAGTGTTCTTCATGAAGAAGATGGTTTGAAGATTTCTATCAACATCATGGTATTTTGGTCGAAGAGATGGTTCTATGAAGATGGAAGTTCAGATTTGAGCTTCAAAAGTAATTCTACGGATATATAGAGATGGTGAATAACTCTGGTAGAAGACGAAGGTGATTTCTTATGATCGTCTCGTGCTTGAAAGCATGATCTAAGGTGGAGAATTTTGGGGTGTAGTCAGTGGAAAGAGTTTGGGTTTGGTCAAACTCTATCTTGACTAAACTGGTTCCTAAAGTTTAGGAAATCTTAAGAGCCAAGTTAGGAAAACTTGTTCCCAAAGTAAGGGCTTCTTAAGGGCCAAGTTAGTTTCTCTATATAAAGGATTAGAATTAGAGGTGTACAAATAATCCAACCTAGAAAAGTGGTAAATCCGTGTGCTTAGGATTTTGGTCTCTTTGTTAGGGAGGATCGTGTGCTACCGTGAAGGTCAATATCGGTGTGACAGAAAAACTTGTAGACAAAGGATTTTGGTGTTCTAGTGTTTAGGGTTTGGGGCTTTGCCCTAAACCTAGTTTCTATTGATTCCATGTTTCTCCTCCGTTATTAGCAACTGTGAAGACGGTGTAGAAGAGAAGAAACGAGTATGGTTTGGCGAATGTTAGAGAGTTGGTTTCTATGGTTTCTTCAATGGTGTTCTCGGGTGTGTCTTGGTAACTCTTTGGTCTTGTCTTGGATTGCGGAAAGAGCATGTAATGGTCTTTGAGTTAATGGAAGTTTTTCTAGTGGTGTTGGCCGTGGATGTATATCTTGTGTTGTGGTTGTGTGTGCTTCTTTATCTTCTGTCTCTTTCTTATAATTTCTCCCATGTTTGGTTCAAATCACCAATTGCCCTTTGTGATCCTGTGTTCCGCTGCGCTCGTGGTGCTAGTTTCCCCAACAATAATATATATATATATATATATATATGCAAATGGTGAAATACAAGATAATATATATATATATATATATATATATGCAAATGGTGAAATACAAGATAACATCACCAGGCATTTGAAAATTGGTCATTCACATATTACACACCTTCATCTTTGCTCGCTTTTGGTTGGTATTCATCCGTTTTGCTACCTCTTCAGAGCTCATTGCTTTCTTGGCTTCAAATGTTGGAGAAGATTCATCATCTAAAGTACTGCCTCTATGAGAAATTGGATTTGACGTACTCTTCCTCTGCGTAATTGAACTGACAAGCTTTTCCTTACCATAATTTTTTTTGTTTGGGTCACCAATGCTTGTGTATATATTTGATTTCAAAAATTTAGCACGAATTGGCTAGATTTTAAAAACCATTGTATTTCAGTCAGCTAATTTTGAGTATATCTTAAGCAAGTGTCGATGAATGATTTTGCACCCGCACAACTCTCACATCATCTTGCATTTAGGCTTAGTGGATACTTTTGTAAAAATACATCTTTCCTAATCATCTCTAAATTATTGTGTAATTAAAAAATAAATAATAATAATAATAATAAGAGCAGTGCTATCTCGCACGACTCCGCGGGAGAGCTTAATAAGGAATCAGCCTACCAGCTGTTGGATTTTCCTCCAAACCGTTAAGATTTTTAGTTTATCTTTTTAGCTTTATACAGCTGGTAGAATCAGTAAATTAGAGTTAGGTCCTTAATTTCGTATTCATTTTTTATAAAAATACTTGTAAATTCATTATTTAGTGTTTGGAAGTCTTGGATCCTAGAGAAAGCCTAGAGAAACTAAGGCAAGTGGACTTGAAATTGGGTATGTGTTTCCTGCTAGAAGGATAACTTTGTTACAGAGAAGGTAACACATAAAAGCAACAATAACAAACTTAGATGTGAAGACATTTAACATCAATTTATCACTTAGGTTGCAAATTATAATCTTTCAAAAAAAATTTTTTTTGCAAATTCTAGAACCAAAAAACCAATCACCTAGACAAGAACAACATGAGCATGTACAAGGTCTAGGACAACATCTTTGCAGATGATCATCTACTATAACAACAAAAACAGTAAAAGAGAGAGTAGAAGACCGACTAAGAAAATGGTTGCCATAGCTATTAACAAAATTTTCCACCACTTAAGTTTATGTTCGTTTTGATGATGAATTTGTCCGTAATTTTTTCTTCATCATACATATCTACCTCCTCTTCTTCATACGGAGCTCCTTGAACTCTTGAGAGAATCTGTATATAATCATGAAAAATGTTTATTAACTAAATTACTAATAAATTATTGTTTGAACAAAGCCCTAATTCATATTCATATATCTTACTGTATAAAGATAACTAGGGTTTTGGGTTCATTAAAAAGACTGTAATTAAGAATTACTGACCTACAATCCTTTCTATTAAGAGCAAAATAATCAAATTACTAGTTTGATTAAAAAGAAAATCAAAATCAATCAGAGAAAACCACAGAATCAAATTACCTTTGTTTGCACATGATTCTGCTAAATTATTATGGGAGTTGTTAGAATGTGGGCATCCAACTCAAAACCAATTGGCAATGAGTGGAGAGGCCCTTAGGATTATAAACCGCAGGATCTTAGATTGCCCAGATAATGTGGGATTAATAATGTTAACACGTCCCCTCACGTATAGCCTCGTTTGGTCTAACACGTGGACAATAAATCGGGTAACGCGGAGTAAAGGTGTTGTCAAATGACTCGACACAAATAGCCTGCTCTGATACCATGTTAGATTTCTGGGCTTCCAACTCAAAACTAATTGGCAATGAGTGGAGAGGCGCTTAGGATTATAAACCGCAGGATCTTAGATTTCCCAGATAATGTGGGACTAATAATCTCAGCAGGCGTTCCATACACTAAAATCAAAATCATTTAACAAACTAAGAGCAAACTCGTTTGTCAAACTTCGTCGAGAACTCATCTTCATAAAACTATAAACATAGGAGATCAGAGAAAGATGGGTTTTTAATCTAAAAAGAAAGGTGAGTTTTTTTCTTAAGATAAAGAGGATGGTTTTCTTTTTACGTGAAAGTACTGTATAAAGAGGATGGTTTTCTTTTTAGCTTATAAGATAAGGGACCTAACTCTAATTTGTTGATTCTGCAGGTGTATAAAACTAAAAAGATAAACTAGAATCAATCCTAACGGTTTGGGGAAAAATCCAACGGGTTGTAGGTTGATACCTTACTAAGCTCTCCCGCAGAATCGTGTGGGATAACACTGCTCTAATAATAATAATAATTTGTAAAATTTGTCGCCAAGTTCCGAACAAAAGTCATCTCAAGCTTTTTTCGTAGAGTTTGTGGTCCGAAATATTTGACAAATGAAGATGAAAGTATATACAGTATACGGGAATTACATATATATTTTACACTTGATGTTATCATTAATGGTGCCCAACGACAGCAAACAACCTCTTGGCAAACAAAAATTGAAATTTTTTGTGAGACAGATTATCGCATCGTTTTGGAACTACCAATAAAAAAGTTAGTGAATATACGGTTGCGATTATGCAACTGTATCGAAAAAGACAACGCGGTGAAGATGGGCTAGTTATTAGTAATTTTTTAAATTTCTAATTTAAAATTGAATTTCATAAGCTTAAATTTTTAGTTAATTATTTCGAAAGGCAACTCCTGTGGTATCGATATAAAAACATCCATAACTTTAAGGAGTATCCATATATATGCGGACCCTTAATAATTAGTGGATTTAAAACCCACCATAAACAAAAACAAGAAAGGTAGTCCATCTGGTCCCTTATCGTTCGGATTTTCAAAAAAAAAAAAATACAAAAAATTCATCTAGCTAGTCCACAATACGATGAAAAGAATTTTTGGCTGATATCAAATGTTTGAAATTCGCAACACTCATAAGTGTTCTAATTTAGAAATAAACTGTTGTCATTACCTAGAAATGGATATCATTACATCATTTGAAAAGACAAAAGTTTTATCTGGGTGTTCAGTTGCCGGACAGAAAAAAAAAGGTTTGTTGCATCCGGTTGTTGGGTAACCGGATGGTAGAAAAAAAAAATATATATATATATCCGGACTTTAAGTGTCAGGATGAGGTGTCCGGTCAGTCTATGATCGGATGGATTACTCCATAGTGACCCCTCAAATTTGTGGAGTAGCATTTGAACTTCACAAACATATGATGTGGATGATTTTAGTCCATAAGATGTGGACCATCACAAAGATGTGGATGATTTTCTTTTCCATATGAGTTTCCCTGAGTCCAGGAACGAAGATATAGAAAAGATTGATAAATATTATAAAAAAATGGTTTTCAGTTTCATTCTTATGAGGCCACTGAATAGATTTAACCATAGTGTTGATGGAGGCCCCAGTTTTGAATTAAGTCGGTGGAAAATCTATATTCACTTACAGGACGACCATGTAGCATTACAAGATTAGGGTTCAAATTTTCGTCTGGATAACTAGTCCAGGTAGATCACGCGCGGGTTTCCTCGGTGACCATGTTATGCAAAATAATGCAAGTGAGCATAGTTTTGTTCATTTCTTGATGATCATAAAAACAACAGGACCCACAAATAATTTGGAATTTCTTTTTCAATATTTCAAATACGAGTTCAACATCCTTTCATTTATTGCGTGTTAAAATAATTAGTATCCTCTAAATGCCTTTGACCGCTTTGACTATAATGGTCTGAACAAAAGTTGACCCTTGTGGATAGATGTCATCATCTAAATAACACCCATGAGTGTCGCTAATATCGTTGATGGTGTAGCCTACCAAAAAATACCATTGATGGTGTATTTACAATTAGGAGCTAGTTCACGCTTCGTATCTTCAAAAAATGGTGATTTATGCAAAACATTGATGTCATTTGGTAAACCCGTGAGTCAAAAAAAGGCATGTTAAATCCAACAATCATAAGTAGTCGAAGCTTCAAAAAATACAACTAGTTTTAGGTAATGACTTTTATGGTGACCCACCTATTCAACAGGTGATCCCTGCCACACCAAGTTCAATCAAAACTACATATCATTCCTTGAAAACCTCTTTTTATGTTCTCCTTAACAATTCTATCAACATCATTCTGGGTAGGTTTTATTGCAAATATGAATGGTTGACTATTATCTCACAAAACCTTGCCTGATATTTGAATGCATTAATTTGTTTTTCCCATACGGATCACTCAGTAATAGAATCTGGGGTACCCACAATTCGTAAGGCTGCAATGATATTTTGTTTAAGAGTAAATCCTCTTACACGGCGTGCGTCATACTTGTGATTAATAGAGGTTGTACCTGATAAAACTCCGCAATAAGCCTTTGGACCAAGTTACGTCCCATTGCGGAATCGCTACTGAAAGTTTTCATCAAAATAAGCACATCCATCATTAAAATAATAATGCATCAGCTTCTCGTCATGAAAATGTCAATCTCGCCAGGTCTATCTCCTTGTGAAAACTTCATCGAACTCTAAATCCCTTGGTATCAACTGTTCTTGAATATAATTGCATCATAGTGCTTCAGCGCCTTCTAACCTCATCCGGATCTTAATTCAACTGTCTCAGAATATCCATATAGTTTTCTTGCTCTTCCTCATATTAATCCATTTTTTATTTTCATTTCCCTTTCCTATTCAAAAGAATCAATATTAGGATTCATGGTGGAATAAATAAATTATGTGAATTTGAGAAAATAATAATTTGGAAAATAGATTAAGTGAATGTTTAGTTAAGAGAGCAAAAACTTTATATTAAGGTGTCTCTGGGCAGAGAGAGCTAGGACGCACGACCCAATCTATGTTGCGGGACATATAGCCTCTAATATTCCCATATTGACTGCCTATATATTCCCATAGTGGCAAACCGGCTTGCCCCATCCAGATGGATAATCAAATTTTTTCATATGAACATTCACATAGAAATTGCCTCTAATATTTCTGAACCAGAATGCATACACTAAGCCACAAGAAGAAACCAGTTTTATGACTTATGAGACCAAGCACATATTTCCCTCAGCTTGTGCACCCATGGGTGCCGGACATGGCCTCTGGCTACAAGCATGTGGGGAGCATATCCACCCAAGCCAGTGTGGTAATTCCATCCAATCCCATATTATACACTACTAGTATCATTTAATGGCCCGGTGGGTCAAAATAGTCAACATCCAAAGTAAAAGAAGTTATTTTGACGGCTTAGATCCTTGTGTAGTAAGTAGTAACATAGTTGGCGTGTTTTCTATACAGCATATAATCACCCACGGCAACTATTCTACAAATTCTCGAATCATTTTCAAAAGAGGGTTAGGGTTTATGGAGATGACGGCGACGTTGGATCTGAGAAGCCTGGTTGAGGTGAAACGAAAGAGGTTGATGTTTATGGAGATGGCAGCCAAGAGAAGTGTTGGGGATCTGAAAGAGTCTGATTTGAAAGGAAAAAGAGTATTGGTTAGGACTGATTTATGTGTTCCTTTGGATGATAATCTCAAAATTACTGATGATTCTTGTATTAAGAATGCTCTTCCTACTATTAAGTATCTGATTAATTGTGGAGCCAAAGTTATTATCTGCAGTCATATTGTAAGTACCTGATTTCTGATTTCTATTTGTTTATTTTCCAATTCATGAAACCTACTTTACTAAATCATTATTTTGAGATAATCAAGTTTCATTTGCTAGGTTGAATTTAGATAATCAGTCCATAAACCTACTTTACTATTCAACTTATAGCATTGAATTTAGATGTTTTTCTTTACTTTGTTGCAACGTGTTTAAGATCTGATAATAAGAATATGTGTATGGTATCTATATCCCCTGAAATGAACTTAGTATGAATGAACAGCTCGGCATTACCGTTTATGGACTGGATCAATAAATAAATTTTAGACTAGGAGAGGTGAAATTTTTTTTTCGATTTACTCACTTCGAATATGGATAATATGGATACACAGCAGAATGGATAAGTTGTTTGCTTTGATAGGATTAAGAAAACTCAAAATGGCTTAACGTTTTATCACATCATCAAAATGACGTCGAAACTAACCAGTTTTTGAACGTTTCAGTATCTCTTCCCCAAATCAACTCAATCAGACTGAATATAGGTCACGGTATAAATGTTTTTCTTTACGTCATTGCAATGTATATGTTGAAGGTTTGGTACATAATAACGGGGCCGCCATGAGGAAGTTAGGTGATGTTATAGGGTAGGACCCCTTTATTGGTTGATTTAGTGGTTAGTTAATATCTGGGAGTCCTTGATTATGGTGTTGTTTTCAGTATCAATTTAGAATTTCTATTCTATTCAACTTATTGCATTGAATTCCTGGATTTTCAGGTAGTCTCAGGGGGGCGTAAGTACAGCTTGAGGCTTCTTGTACCTAGACTATCTGAGCTCCTTGGAGTCAAGGTGAGTTTTCCTTAACCTCAAGTGACCTCATTAATGGAATTTGTACCTTGTAAATGTTCTTATTTAGTGTTGGCCTCCTTGCCAGGTTGAAATGGCAAATGGATGTATCGGATATCCAGTTGAGAGGTTGGTTGCTGGAATTCAAAATGGAGGTGTTGTTCTCCTTGAAAATGTCAGGTTCCACAAAGGAGAATTGACGAATGACCTTGAGTTTGCAAGGAAGCTAGCATCTATTGCTGACCTCTATGTTAATGATTGTTTCCTAACTGCTCAAAGAACTGATGCTTCGTCGGTAGGAGTCACTAAGTTCTTAAGTCCATCTGTGGCTGGTTTACTTGTGCATAAGGTATGACATTATATTATTTAGTTCACCTACCAATTGTGATGCACCATGTATAAAGTGATTGCACATTTTGTATTTAACAAGACGTCATACTTATGTTTTTTAAATCGTATGAAAATGAGTTTGTCTTACTATAATTCATATCCGAATATACAATTTAAGAGAGTTAATGACTTATTTGCAGATTAGCACCTGATTGGTTTATTAATTTTGTTATAATTAGATTCCAGAATCATTTTCCAAAAAACCTTATAATATTTTTTTAGCTTTGGATTTTTATGACGTTTACGTTTTTTGCTTTAAATACTGAATGTATGACATCCTTGTTTTGCTTATAATCTTTGTTTAGGAACTTGACTATCTTGTTGGAGCTGTCTCCAATCCCCAGAGGCCTTTTGCTGCTATTGTTGGTGGTGGTTTGCTCTCATCCAAGATAAGAGTTATTGAGTATTTGTTGGATAAAGTGAATATCCTCATTTTAGGTGGAAGAATGATCTCCACATTTAACAGGGCCAATGGCTTCCCTGTCGGATCATCTTTAGTTGAGGAAGACATGATTGACGCTGCAAAGTTAGTTATTGAGATGGCTAGGGTCAAGAATGTGGCTCTTCACTTACCAATTGATGTTGTCATTGCTGACCAATGTGCTCCTGATGCAACCTGCAAGGTTTGTTTCTTAATAATACACTTTCAAATGGTAGCATCATATGCGATTACCTGGGTGTCTGGTTTTTGTTATGCTGTTACCGAGTGAGTAACAATTACTTGGATGTTATTTCATGCAGACTGTAGCAGCATGTGCAATCCCAGATGGTTGGATGTTAATGGATATTGGTTCAGAGTCCATCGAGGCATTCAATGCATCTCTTGAAACCGCCAAGACAGTTGTATATAAGGGAACCATGGGAAAGTTTTCCTTTGACAAGTTCGCTTATGGAACAACTGTAAGTGTCTCACGTACAATTTTTCATTTTTCTGATTATAATATGTGGCCAGTGGCACCCATTATTACCAAGAAGTGATACCCCTAAGCGTGTACAGTGTTATTGCAACTCATGTATTGTAACTCATGTGTACAGAATTGTACAGAGTTGTTGGTAGTGACATTTGTGTGCCATAAGTGATACCCCTAACTGTCTCCTGCATTTCAGGCAATTGCCATGAAGTTGGTTGAGCTAAGTGGGAAGGGAGTAACAACAATCATTGGAGGGGATGACTCGCTTATAGTTATGCACAGATTAGATTTGACCAACAAGATGACCCACACCTCAACCAGAGGGGTTGCCAGTAAGGAGATATTAGAAGGCAAGTTACTCCCTGGAATTGTTGCTTTGGATGATGCTTCTGCTGATTGATGCTGTTGTTATGTTGAGACTGTTTGAATAATAGTAAGTGACAGTGCAGGTAAAATTCTGTAAAGTCGGTGTTAGAGATATGCTAGTTGATATTTAGAACTGGGACATTAGATTATGTATATATTATCAGTTCATATACAGTGTCGTTGTTCAAATGGTTATGATTTTGGATCTTGAGTAAGTAAATGCAGTTTCTTGATTATATCTTAACAGATGATGAATATAAGCATAATTCAGAGAGTAGTAATCTAGATTATTCTCTAACACTAGCAATGAGCTTAACCCCTGCATTCTTTGATTTACTTTCTAATGCTTTCCTCAATTTTGCATCACATACAAGGCACCATCTTTTAAACTCTCAGCTCATCCTCTGTTCTCCCACAAGCAACTTCAAATCCCATGACATATCATCCACCAGATAACGTTTTCCAGGGTCGTAAAATTCTTGCAGGCTGTCCGACTAAAAATGAAAACTTGATCTCTAAGTGATCATACGCTGTCCCCTCCCTTTGAATATATCTTCACTTTCCTATAAATGAAAACTTTGAGAAGCTACAGAAACTAAAAAGTATACATCAAGGGTGGAAAGTGGTTTTACCATTTGAAACTGCTAGCAGTGGAAGCAAGTCAGGGATGATCCAAATCAGCTTGGTATGCAAGTTAAGGGAGCTTGAATAAGCCACTTACATCACCAGGATGACGCAAAGAAAGAATGACATGAGTCTGACTGATGCACCCTTGAAATGAGCAAAATCAGTGCATGCTTTCAGCAATGCCGAAGCGAAGTAAGGAGGCTATAAATAGGATTGCAACGGTTTATTTTCAAATCCAAGGAATATGCTCTATGCCAGGACAAGACTCAAAAGTCAGCAATTCATGCAATGTGCAACAACATTAACCTTTTTGGCCTTACATCCTTCGCAGAACAAGGTTAAGTTGGAACGGCGTGGAAGCTACGTTAAAAGAAATCATGCTTGTGAAGTATGTTTGCAATGGAAATAAGACGTGTATTTTCCTAGTAAGCTTTGAAGCTTTATGACATGGTCAATACATTATGAGTGGCGCATTGGAGAGTTTCCGCCTGCTGGGCACAACTCTGAAGGCGTAATTTTCCGGTTCGTCACACCAATTACTGTCGTTCAGCGGTAAAACTTAACTCGCACGACATAATACTTGTCACACGGTGAAACATTAAATGCGTGATTAGTGTTCTGGCGTAATGTACAAACCGACTATTCCATTGAATCCATAGTGGAGGCAAAATAAACAAATCTTTAATTCACTAATTCCATAGGAATTTCCCAAGTGCTCTCTAGATTTCTCTAGGAAAGACATGTGGGTATTGAATCTAAACTAAACATGAACAACATTCTTCGTACCGTTATTATTATCCTTACCATTAGGTCTCTGCGGATAAATCCACAGTTAATTTCACATCTTCTTCTACTAATTTAAAAAATGCAGATCCACTTTGTTTTAGGGATGGATTTATAAGAGGGATAACCTAAGTTTAGCCCAGGTAACCCTCTTATCCACCTAATGTTATTTTATAAAAAGTTCTTAAAAAGCTTCAATTTGTGGTTTGATATTATTGTCAATTGTCAACCCAAGTTAAAAACAAAAACTTAGCCTACCCAGATCTATGACGTTTTTTTTCTACTAAAATGCATTTGCAGACAACACAATGATATATGTAAGGGTGTAAACAGGTGCGAATAGGATGCACTATTCGTATCTGAATCCGAAAATATCATACACTATCCTAATTCGATTCGAAAGCCAGATTGATATAGTATTTTCATTTCAAATTCGTATCCCAACTTTTATCGGATATCAAATAATTATCCGATCCTAAATCATAAAGAAAATGAAAACAATATGATTTTGGTATTTTTATAACAAATTAGTATGACATAGTAATAAGTAATTAGGATGGACATATTGTTAGAGCACTGCACGGTCGAACTCGCAAGCGTTGCCATCTCAAGCTTGTTTGTCAATTTTAGTTGTCAAAACTATAAGTCTTGATTTCTAGTCTACTTATAGCTATGTCTAAGATTAGGATAGAATGTGTAGTTGAGCTTTAGACTTCACGGCGTTCATCGATTAAAAACGAAGATCTACTAAGAGGAGCTTGGAGGAACTTCATCAACAAAAGATATGTGGAGACTTGAACTCATCTATCACTCAGAAGTCTATTCTATTCTATCTCTTATTGAGACTAAGTCGTATAGCTATATAGACTTTAAAATATACACATTTGATATTTTGAGCTAAGTTTAACTCGCTTATTTCTTTCTCGAAATATGTGTTGGAAATCTTTTTTCTTTAACTACGTTCATCATTATTCTTGACAAAAGTCAAAAGATGATCATGTGAAAATCGCCTGGTAACATCTTACATGATTTGTGTGAGACAGTCATTTGATGTAGACTCAGAATGTTTCGTATTGATCATTCGTATAAGCTAATAGCTTGTGTGAGACAGCTATTGTCGTCTTATAAGAATGTTTTAATGATTGAAATGGGAGTTTAGAACAATTAATCATTGTCTGGATATAGCACAGTATGCATACCCGTATGCAAACTGTTATAAGAATGATTCGGGTCCGGGAACCAAGTATGCATACCCGTATGCGAACGGTTTTAACTGTCAACTGGTTCATGTTCCCCTTGATATTACTAGGATGTTCTTCGGGAATATAAGACCAGATTATCAATTGGTTCATGTTCCCCTTGATTTATCAAAAGACGAAACAAAAACTTCGTAGGTATTTCTGTGGGAGATAGATTTATCTATCTGAATATAATTTTCTGTGAGAGATAGATTTGTTTATCAAAGTCTTCGACTTTGGGTCGTAGAAACTCTTAGTTGTGTGTGAGATCAGCTAAGGGAATCAAGTGCGTAGAGTCCTGCTGGGATTCAGAGACGTAAGAAACGTGAATGTACCTTGATCTGTGTGAGATTGGTTAGGGCTCAACTATATTCCAGTCCGAAGTTAACTTGTATTAAGCTAGAGTCTGTAGCGGCTTAATACAGTGTGGTGTTCAAATCTGGACTAGGTCCCGGGATTTTTCTGCATTTGCGGTTTCTTCGTTAACAAACTTTTGGTGTCCGTGTTATTTCTTTTCTGCTTTATATTTGTTTATATAATTGAAATATCACAGGTAGTGCGTAGTTCAATCAATTGGTAAATCCAACCTTTGGTTGTTGATTAAAATTGATTGACACTTTAACATTGGTATTTGGTACCGTTCAAGTTGTTTCTCATAATAATCAGGCTCGCGGATTCCTATCTGTTTGATTTGCTGATTACATTGAGAAAAAAAGATATAACTCTTGGATGTATTTCCTTGATTGAGTCTGAATGTCTAGGTTATTCTCTTGGAATTATATTGGAGTTAGTCCATACAATTTTCCTAATGAAATATCGGGTGTGGTTGTTAGACCCCCGCTTTTTCAATTGGTATCAGAGCAGGCAAACAAGCTAAGATCTCATAAGTATGTATTTGAAGCAATCTGATTTTTATGGACGAGTTTATCTCTAATAACGTATCAGTTCAAGAATTACCAGATGTTTTTCAAAACTTAAATTCACCTGAGATAACTGTCACATCTGTGTCAATATCTAAACATCTTAATGATGTAAAAACTGTTGATAACTGGGAAACACTCCTAGAAGAAAAGTTGGATGAACTTTCTGACGAAGGTGACTCAAATATTGATAGAAATATTGATGAGGAAATCTCAGAGTATGTGAAGTTATTGAAACCGGTGGGAAAGTTGTCGACCTCTTCTGTTACTCCTTTTCTAACCCATCTCTGTCGAGAAAACAAGAAACTAAAAAGGATTTACGGAGGTCTTTATGTTTCGAATCGATTTTGCGAATCGATCCTCAAAGATTCTGAGGAAAATATGAGTAGAAAGTCACTTGAATGTGATAATATTTATCAAAAATACTTCTTGTTGGAAGAGAAACTTGGATAAACTGAAGCAAGGATTAAATCTCAGAAAGCAAGTTTCGATGACAGAGAAAGCGCTTATCTCGCTCGAGAAAAATGCCTTGAGTCTGATTTAGCTGCTGCTCTTGATAAAATCAAGATGTTTAAAGATGACTTGAAATAGTTCAATACTAGTTCAAGAAAATTAACCACTATGCTAGGAATAAGTAAAAATCATCGTGATACACGAGGATTGAGCTATAAGGGAATAGATGCTCCAAGTACTAGCAAAGAGGTAAATTTTGTTAAGGCTAGTGATTATTCTCAACAAAAGGTTTTCACTGATGGAAAAAGTGAAATTGCTTCACCGGCAGTTAAGGTTCGCAAGAGCAAAGTATATCAACCTCGAAAAACGGCACACATGAATTCGGGTAAGAACTTTCCTTATATTTTTCATTATTGCGGAAACAAAGGTCACCTGAAAAGGAGATGTCGTTTTCGTATAAGGAATGAGAAACTTCATGATGTTCTTGTTTGGGCATTACAAGAAGTTGTCAAACCAAGATCTTATGTTAAGGCTAATCACCTTAACATTCCAGGTTGTAACTATCCAACCTTTAGGTAAAGGAATCAGTGTTGTGATAAACCTAGATTTTTCTATAAACGTCATATGAATCCTTTTCACAATCGTAATGGTTATCAAAAGGATAACTTCGTAAAGACAAAGACAAGATCCGATGCTCCCGATTGGAGAAAGACTAACTTGAGTTAGAATGATTTAATCTCGGTCTTTGGCCTGTCTCTTGATTTTTGACTATTTTGTTCCGTTTAGTCGCACTTGTTCGTCTTCTCGTGGAATTAGGCACTTGGATTCTTGGAGTACTTCTCTTCTAAGCTCATTTGTAGTTTTTAAGAATGTTGTTGGAGATTCTACCTTCTAAGGGCAAATCATCTTGTATGTTGTTTAGGAGTTTGTTTCTTACAAGATTGTCTCTTCGTTTTTGATGTCTAGGAAACTTCTTATGAGAATTTATTCTTGTGTTTTAAGAAGGATAACTAGGGCTTGGAATAGAAAATGTTGTGATTACACATAGCTATTGCCAACGATTTTCATCTTGCAATGTTTTAGATTTATTTATTTAAATTCAAAGTTATTTGGAAGATGATTTTGCAGTATTAATCTTTATGGTTTTTTATATTGCAATTTTTTTTATAGGATATGTTTGTTTACGTCCGTGAACTATGATTGTCCCATATACGTCAAAAGTTAAGTCTATTATGTCATTATGCAAATATTGATAAAAGATAGAATGAACTTTTGAATATTCTGCAGTATTGATCTTTCCCTGATCCACTTCTATGTGAAAGTACTGTATGGCTCCATAAGTTTTCTTATGTTGAGCATTTTTGATTAAATTAATCATTAGGGTTCCTTTATGGTTAATTTAATTGAGTTTACTGGATACAAATTCATGTTTCATGTGATTTGTTAATGTCCAAAGAAATCCTTGTTTTCTCGTAAAAGTAAGGTCGCTCTTGTTGTTCTTTCGGGAATGACATTTTATGGGGGAGAGTTCTTAATTTAACTTGTGCTTAATTGCCAATCTTTGTGGGGAGTGCGGCTGTGAGATATTGTGGGAGTTATCTTGTATATTTATAAACTCCTTGATGAATACACTAAGTTTCGACTATGTGAAATCATAGAAACAAAGTTGATATGTTCTCTTTTAGTCATGAATAATCTCTTTGAGAATTTCATTATGATCCCGCTAGTTTTCGTACCTTTGCCAATTTGTATTGACAAAAAGGGGGAGAATTATTTTGTAGGTCACACTACATACATATGGTTTACGGATCATTATGTAAGGGGGAGTGGTTTTCATTGTGAGATGAAGTATTGACTAAAGGGGAGTGATACATATCACCATAGTATTATTGTCAAAGTTGTGATACCTTTGATGATGTGTAATAATACTATGACATTGTATAACAATAATTTAGAACATCTGTTTTCTTATTGTTATGGCTATGGATCTTTAACAACTATGATGTTGAGTTAAACACGTTCAGAATCCCTGGAGTACTTGGAGTGATGAATAATTCAAGGAATGTTGAAGAACCAAGGAAGTCAAGCATTTGGATGAGAAGCTACAAAGTATATTTATTTTGTAATCCATATGTATTGATAGTTTTGTCACTAAAATTGACAAAGGGGTGGATTGTTAGAGCACTGCACGGTCGAACTCGTAAGCGTTTCTATCTCAAGCTTGTTTATCAAGTTTAGTTGTCAAAACTATAAGTCTTGATTTCTAGTCTACTTATAGCTATGTCTCGGATTAAGATAGAATGTGTAGTTGAGCTTTATACTTCACGGCGTTCATCGATTGAAGAGGAAGATCTACTAAGGGGAGCTTGGAGGAACTTCATCAACAAAAGGTATGTGGAGACTTGAACTCATCTATCACTCAGAAGCATATTCTATTCCATCTCCTATTGAGACAAAGTCGTATAGCTATATAAACTTTATATTATACACATTTGATATTTCGAGTTGAGTTTAACTCGCTTATTTCTTTCTCGAAATATGTGTTGGAAAGCTTTTTGCATTAACTACGTTCATCATTATTCTTGACGAATGTCAAAAGATGATCATGTGAAAATCGCCCGATAACATCTTACATGATTTGTGTGAGACAGTCATTTGATGTAGACTAGGAATGTTTCGTATTGATCATTTGATCACTTGAAGATTGCTTCTAAGCTAATAGTTTGTGTGAGACAGCTATTGTCGTCTTCTTAGAATGTTTCAATGATTGAAATGGGAGTTTAGAACAATTAATCATTGTTTGGATATAGCACAGTATGCATACCCGTATGCAAACTGTTGTAAGAATGATTCAGGTCCGAGAACCAAGTATGCATACCCGTATGCAAATGGTTTAACTGTCAAAGTACGGGAACTAAGTTTGCATACCCGTTTGCAAACTTATTCAACTGAGTTCGGTCCGGAACGACAATATGCATACCCGTTTGCGAACTGTCGGACGTGACCAATGTCCGAAACTTAAGTTTGCGTACCCGTTTGCAAACTTATGTTGTTAAGTTCTAATATCGGATAAATATGATTTCATACTCATGAATAAATACATTTATATATTAAGGAATGCAATCTTTGCAAACCGTGGCTAAATGTTCATGAATCAATTCTTTGAATCAAATCCTATTTTATTTCAATTGTGTCTTGTATACTTCTATGAGAATATAAAGAATTGAAAAACTCTATGAGTAACACAATTAGATTCATTTGAGTATCATTTGGTCTAGAAGTGTTAAGATGAACATGGTTAACACAAAAGTGTTCATATGGCTAACTTCGGTTAACTGTTATTGAGCCAACTCAATATACACGTTTAGGTACGGTTACCCATATCTAAATGAAGGTATATTTCCTTTGTGTGTAACAAGCTAAGACCATCTAACGGTGGAAACTTAGTTTGAATCTTAAATCAGGTTTTTCATCTAACGGTGAATATTAATTGCTTTGTCACAAAGTTAATTATCAAACCCTGATTTGAAGACTATATAAGGGAGAACTCCAGCAACTGGGAAACCCAATCCCCACACCTCCTGTGTGATACTAGTTGCGACTAGAGTCGATTCTCCTTTAACGTAGGCTTTTCCTTAAATCATTATAGGTTAACGACTTAAAGACTTCATTGGTATTCTGAAGCCAGACCCAACTATTTTCTCTATAGTTGCGTGTTCTGATCTTACTTATTCTATCGTATTGAGTACTATCTTCTCTAAGATTTGTTCGAGATTTATCTCCAATAGGTAAGATATAAAAAGTAATCACAAAGCTCTTCGTCTCATTCTTTGTGATTCCACAATAACTTGTTTTACTACCAATATAGTTAAGTTATGATTGATATTTTTAGGCTTTTCTTCGGGAATATAAGACCGAATTATCAATTGGTTCCTATTCACCTTGATTTATCAAAAGACGGAACAAAAACTTCGTAGGTATTTCTGTGGGAGACATATTTATCTATCAGAATAGACTTTTCTGTGGGAGACAGATTTGCTCTTAGTTGTGGGTGAGATCAGCTAAGGGAATCAAGTGCGTAGAGTCTTGCTGGGATTCAGAGACGTAAGGAACACGACTATACCTTGATCAGTGTGAGATTGGTTAGGGGTCAACTACATTCTGGTCTGAAGTTAAATTGTAGTTGGCTAGAATCTGTAGCGGCTTAATACAGTGTGGTGTTCAAATCTGGACTAGGTCCCGGGGTTTTTCTGCATTTGCGGTTTCCTCGTTCACAATACCTCTGGTGTCTGTGTTATTTCTTTTCCGCATTATATTCGTTTATATAATTGAAATATCACAGGTTGTGTGTAGTTCAATCAATTGGTAAATCCAACCTTTGGTTGTTGATTGACAATTGAACATTGGTCTTTGGTACCGTTCAAGTTGTTTCTCATAATAATTAGGCTTGCGGATTCCTATCTGTTTGATTTGCTGATTACATTGATAAACAAATATATAACTCTTGGATGTATTTCTTTGATTGAGTCTGACTGTCTAGTTGATTCTTTTGGAATTATATTGGAGTTAGTCCATACAGATTGCCTAACGAAATATTGGGTGTGATAGTTAGACCCCCGCTTTTTCACATATTTTTAAATGATTTTCTAACAAACATCAAAGAATTTTTTTTAAATATAATCTGAACTTTTGTATCCGAATTCGTATCCGGATAGAAAAAATCGGATCGAATGCGGATAATTTAATATTTGAATTCGTATCTCGTTAGTTATAATTCCGGAAGAAAATTCTCGGGTATCCAAATCCGAAAATTATTTTTGAATAATTTTTGATATTCTGATGCCAATTCCAACAAATTTCGAAATTTTGAGACAAATTAACGCCGTTAGTCTAGGTAGGCTATCCCTTCACGGTGTATTTTAGTGATAGGCTCCGTAGGAACTAGACGATCATATTTGTCGTTTTTTTCACCATCTAGAAGTAAAGCTATAATTTTAACGGCTTAGATCACAGTGTACTAACATAGGTTTAGTGTGCTGAAATACAGTATATAATACCCATCGATCGCGATTTTTCCAAAGTAATCTCAGATTCTCAAATCATTTACAAAATAGGGTTAGGTTTTGGTCTCACTCTGAGTCTGAGAAATCAAAATCGCGGGTATTCACAAAAAATGACGACGACGAAGACTGATCTAAGCAATTTGATTACCAAGAAGCGAAGGAAGTTGATGTTTATAGCGATGGCAGCAAAGAAAAACGTTGGTGATTTGAAAGAGTCTGATTTAAAAGGGAAAAAAGTACTGGTTAGGGCTGATTTTTATGTTCCATTAGATGCTAATCTCAACATTACCGATGATACTAATCTTAAGAATGCTCTTCCTACTCTTAACTACTTGATTAATTATGGAGCTAAAGTTATTATCTGCAGTCATCTTGTAAGTAATACCTGATTTTGGATGGATTTTGTTTATTTTCTAATAAAATTTCTCATTAATGAAGCCTACTTTACTAAATCACGATTTTGTTTAGGATCATTTCCTGTCATTGTATAGATGAAATTTGGATATTCGAGATTTGAGAATCACTGTTTAGGTTGATTAGTTCATGGTATAATAGTTTTTCTCCACTCTTTTGCAATGTATGTATATGCTGAAGATTTGGTGACCGGAATATTGCTTACAGAAATAACGTGAGGAAATTAGGCGGGTTCAATTAGTGTTTCAGTGTCCTTGATTATGGTGTGGGTTCCAGTTTTAGGTTATAAATTCTATTCAGTTCAGCTAATTGTATTGGAATTGCTGGATTTTCAGGGAGTCCCAAAGGGTCCTCTGTACAGTTTGAAGGCTGTTGTGCCTAGACTATCTGAGCTCCTTGGAGTCAAGGTGAGTTGTTATCCCTAACCTTAACCTCAACTGGTCTAGTTCATGGAATCTGTACCTTGTAAACGTTTTTATTTAGCGTTGGGCTTACCAGGTTGAAATGGCAAATGGATGTGCCGGGAATAAAGTTAAGAGTTTTGTTGCTCGAATCCCAAACAGAGGTGTTATGCTCCTTGAAAATGTGAGGTTCCACAAAGGAGAATTGATCAATGACCCCGAGTTTGCAAGGAAGATAGCATCTGTTGCCGACCTCTTTGTTAATGATTGTTTTCTAACTGCTCACAGAACTGATGCTTCCTCAGTCGGAGTCTCTAAGTTCTTACGGCCATCTGTGGCTGGATTCCTTGTGCAGAAGGTATGCAATTTGATTTCATTTAGTGCACCTAATATATTTTTACAGAATCCATCATCTCTATTTTTAGTACTGCTAGTGTTGAGCATAGTTGGCCTACCATGATTCTACTGCTAGTTTTTTGGACATTTAAAATACTTTGTATTTTTGTTTGAAGAATCATAAAAGAAATGAGCTCGTTATAATTCATGTCAGAAATTTAGGTGTATGGAATTCACAGAGCAACACTTGTTTGCAGATTAGTACATGGTCAGTTTACTAGTTTGCTATGCTTAGATTCTGGAATCATATTCTGAAAAGTTTATCATATTGTACGTGCTTCGGATTTTATGGTGTTCATCTTTTTTGCTGTAAATATGGAATGCATAAGATCCTGGTTTGATTTTAAATCTTTGTTTAGGAACTTGACTATCTTGTTGGAGCTATTTCGTATCCCAAGAGGCCATTTGCTGCTATTGTTGGTGGTAATAAGCTCTCATTGAAGATAAGAGTAATTGAGTATTTGCTGGAGAAAGTTGATATCCTCATTTTGGGTGGAAGAATGATCTCCACATTTAACAGAGCCAATGGCTTACCTGTCGGATCATCCCCTGTTGAGGAAGACATGATTGACGCCGCAAAGTCAATTATCGAGAAGGCTAAGGTCAGGGGAGTGGTTCTTCATTTACCAGTTGATCTTGTGATTGCTGACAAGTGTGCTCCTGATGCGAACTGCAAGGTTTGTTTCTTGACACACTTTTAAATTGTGCATTGTATCTGATTATATGCCTTGGTGTATGTTTCCACTTACATTGTCAATGGGTGAGTTCTGTTTGACATAGATGTTATTTGGTGCAGACTGTACCAGCATGTGGTATCCCAGATGGTTGGATGATTTTGGATATTGGTTCGGATTCCATCAAGGCATTCAATGCATCTCTTGATACCGCCAGGACTGTTGTTCATCATGGTTCCATAGGGAAGTATAAGTTCGACAAGTTCGCTCATGGAACAAAAGTATGTGTCTCAGTTATTATCTTTATTATTATTAAGTGATTTCAGTTATATAAATAGCCTATGGCACCCCAGTGATATCTAATTTAACCCTAAATTGTATTGTAACTCATTTTAGGCAATCACCATGAAGTTGGCTGAGCTAACTGGAAGAGGAGTAACAACAATCGTTGGAGGTGGTGAGTCAATTATAGTTATGCAAAAATTAGGTTTGGCTGACAAGGTAAGCCACACCTCAACAGGAGGGGTTGCCAGTAAGGAGATATTAGAAGGCAAGTTACTTCCTGGAATTGTTGCTCTTGATGATGCTTCTGCTGATTGATGTCGTTGCTCGTGGAGGCAAGTTATTCCCTGGAATTGTTCTGAATTCTCCTTGTTTTTGTGGAAAATCTAATTGATTAATGTCTGTAAATAAATAAGTAGCTGTTAAAAATTATGAAAAACCCGTGTTGAAGATTGGTTAGTTGATATTTTGAACTGGGATATTAGATTATGTATATATTTTCAGTTCATACAGTGTTCTTGTTGTTCAAATGCTTTATGATTTTGGATCGAAGTAAGTAAACACGGTTTATAGATTGGATCTTAGCAAATGATTTTTTCGATCCGATGTATTTCTTCTATATTTACTGGGTAGGCGAAAGAATACCAAAATACACTGTCATCTATTCCATCTATAACGAACTTTGGGTAGGAAGGATTCTCGACACGGATTCTCTAAATGCAAAGGAGGCTTGAACATTAGGAAGTCTGGTACTTTTAATAAAGCTCTTTTAGCTAACCTAGCTTGGAAAATGTTGACTGATTCTGATGCTTTATGGGTTCAACTTCTTGAACATAAATATTTTGAAAATGCTAATCCCATTTCTGATTTCTTAAGTGAGAATGGCAGCTGGATCTGGAAGGGTATCATGCAAGGTATAGTAAGGGAAAACTATTGCTGGGAAATTGGAAAATGGTGAAAAAGTGAATATATGGAAGGATATATGGGTTCCAGACCATGAAGGTTATCTGCCTTCTCAGAATGCCTCTAGTTACTTAAAAACAGTGAGTCAATTAATTGATAGGGACACTAATTGGTGGGATGTTCTGTTGCTTGAAGCTCTTTTTCCCACTGAGGTTGTAAACACGATTCTAAGAATAAGAATTCCTATGAAAGGTAAAGATAGAAGACGATGGAAAAGAACTAGAGACGGTAATTTTACAGTCAAAAGTGCATACATCTGGCTTAGAGAACAGGAAACTAGTAGTAATTCCCAATTGCAGTCTCAAACTTTTCCCTGGAAAAGACTTTGGCGCTTGAATTTACCTCCTAAAATTCTAATGTTTATTTGGAAATGTATGAACTCTGGTAAGGACAAATCCTGTCCTTTGTGTGGTCAGTATGAAGAAAGTATCCAGCACCTATTTTGTGAGTGTCAAATCACTCATAGAATCTGGTTCAGTCTAAACAGTAATTTGTTCTTACCTGCTATAAGTTCTATTTCTATTCTTGGTTTAACAATCTTTAATGATCCTAATTTCTTTATTGTTTTGACTCAAAGCAAGATTATATTTATTTGTCTATCTATGTGGGTTTTATGGAAATATAGATGTACCGTTGTTTTTGAGAATATGCAGGTAAACCCAAATGATATACTCAGTCAAGCTAAAAAGGAAATCAATGACTGGGAATGTTTTCTTTCCCAAGACAACAGGATACAAAACAATGATGTTAGAGAAAGGATACATTGGTGTTTGCCTGAATCGCAATATGAAACGATCAATATTGATGCATCTTTTAATACTAAAACTACTTCAGATATTGTGGGCATAGGACTAATATTGAGAAATGATGCAGGGATCTTTGGAGCAGCAAAAGAGAAAACGTCAAGAGCTGCAGATGAAGAACAAGTAGAAGCAGTAGCTGTTCTAGAAGCAGTGGAATGTGCGATTGCTAAAGGGATAAAAAAAGCTACATCTGGAGACTGATAACAAAAATGTTGCGGATGCAATCAACGGTTCCACTAAAAGTGTCAAATAGACTAAATTAAATGTAATCCAAGATTGTCTGTCTAGATTATAGTTTTAATAAAAGAATGGAAATGTGAGTCTGTCAAGAGAGAATCAAATGCTTGTGCAGATGCACTAGCAAAATATGTCAGAAAGAATTTAGTTAATTTGGAATGGTCATCTCCTCCTACCTTCCTACCTACAAGGTGATCGCAATGAATTCCTTTCTTATCAAAAAAAAAAATAAAAAAAAATGTAGTAGGGCATCTATTTCACCCTATCCGAATACACAGAGGAGGAGGCGGTTTAGCTGAATTATTACGAGGAAATGGGGACGTAAATTAGACTGAGTTGACCAGTGGATCGTATAATAAGGAGGATGACTCGGATTAATTCTCTCACAACTAGGTCCCAAAGTACTGTATGGTTTTATTTACTCATGTTCCAAGCCAAGGGGACTGAGTTGACCTGCTAACCGTATGATTGAGTGAATCGGTCAGAATCGGTTCTGAAAAGTGGGTACTATTGAGAAGAATCGCGTAGTTGATAGTATTACGGAAGGAACTACAAGACTGCACATGGTGCCCTTTAAGGTCTTCTATAGGTTGTTCCATATTTGTATTTGATGCGACATTTGTCACAGGCACCTTGTGAGGTTATTAACTTTAAGTTTTTCACGGTAAACCATCTGCAAATTCGAAGAGTGAAAGTACATGGTAAACTAAGCTTTACTATAAGAATGATGAGACTAAAAAATGATGCTTGAAGTTGTTCTTGAGTGCTATTTGCTATAAGAATAAGATTGTATTTTTTCGATTTCAATAGACAGCAGCCTGGTGTTAGGATGTCTCGGTCCCTATAAAAAAAAAAACTAAAAGCGTTCGTATGAGTGTTATCCCTGGTGATAAAGCAATACAAATGCTTATAACAGTTAAAGCTGTCAACAATAATAATGCATCCTAATTGAATTGTACAACTAATTTTTGTAGCTGACCCACTAAATCGCTCGATTTAATGTTGTGTCATCCTACAGGAAGAATCAAATTCTGTTGTTCACCATGGGTCGTTTTAATTGAAATTCTGAGCGAATGTCATGAAATTCTTCGCTCAAATGAACCTCAGCCTGTCAAAGCATCAACGACCTTGACATGGCGCCCACCTGGAGTGCCTCATCCGCGGGGTTGGTCCAAAGGTGAAAATATGAAGTGGTAGACATTGCCATGTTAACCTTAGAAACTAAAAAGCACCACCGCTAGTTTTCTAGCATTTTCCATAGATATCTACACCTGCATACCATTCTAGATGAAGTAGACGACCATGTAGAAGGAGGAATTACAGCAAACAAAGCATATCGGGGGTGGAATAACTCGATAACATATGGCACCACAATTCTTGAGAAACTAATTAGATAGATGGCATTGTTGTATCCATGCAAAAAGTTGATGATAACACAGGACAACCCATAATTGTACAAATAGATACTTTCTGGTAAAATCTGAATGGTAAGACGGAGCATCCAACAGAAGCATAAATTGTACAAAAATAGATACTTTCTGCATAAAATCTGAATGGTAAGCAGAAGGGCTTTTCACCACTCAAAAGCTCTCTGTAGCAACAACGAAAATTATTAACAGAACAATTTAACAAGTTCAACTCTAGGTTTAGTAACAATCTGGTTTCACACCATACGTATATGTTAGTGATGGATTTGACAGCTAAAGGTAAAGGGTCCAAATTAAGACAAACACAGACTCACTTAAAGTATATGAGTTATTGAAGATGAGGGGGTTGGTGGTCCGAGGTTCCTCAAAGTCAGAACGCTCCATGTGCGTTCCTACAGAATAAAGAAGTCCAAATATCAGTTAGAAAACCAAGGTGTGACCCGCCATGATGCCGCTTTGTCCATAGTTACCAAAAACATTCTGATTTCCATCCTACTCAATAGACAAATTGGGGCGACATTGTATTACACTCTACTCCACAGTAAGCAAATTCAGTAATGTTTTTCACTCTTTGGACACATGCTACACTAGAAATGATTTACGTCAACCCTATGGGTTCTGGGTTACACTAAAGAACCAGATGTATCTTCCGTCGGACCCATTAGAATTTGGAATAAAACTAACAAAAACTACTGTGTTCACATGGTCAGTACTTAATAATCTTTTCATTTTAGATAATTATTTCCATGAATACATCCTTTGAATGGATGACAAAATATAATACATAGAAATGATGCATAAGTACTTAAAGTTTTAGAAATTTTAAATACAATTTCCACACTCAAAACCCCTATGAAAGAAAGATGTCGCCACACTAACCTCTCTTCCGGAATGAAATGGAACCTTGGGACCTCCAGTGACTTCAACAGCTACAACTCCAGCTAACTACAAAATCACAAACAACATCGCACAAGACATCAAATGCTAAAAAGACCTGTCAAGTAAATTCAATATTCAACATTGAACGAAATCAGCATAACCAATTGGGTCCAATAACCTAATAGCATAAATCTGTACAAAAATTCAAATTTAAACATTGAACGAAATCAGCATAACTTATAGTAGGCAATTGCTCTTCCATTGGGTCCAATAACCTAATTGCAATATCTAATTCATTATAAGCTGCATGAGATAATTCTTCAGCAGGTTTCATGGTTCCAAAATGTCCTCCAGCCCTTGATTTCACATCAAAACTTCCAGCTAAGTGCCATTTACACATTCTTAGCAAACATTCAAAACCCTTTTCATGCCTAAAAATGAACCAGAAATAGTCTAAAGATCCAAGAAATGAAACTTACGATAATTGAAGGATCAAAGGGGGTGCAGTTCACCTCTCAACTTCTTCTCATGTTTTTCAATTCATTTTGGTAATCTTCACTCACTGTTCGATAACACTTTGCCATGGTCAATAAAAAGTAGCAAACCAGAGAAGAAATTGTAGAGTGAGGTTTGATGGCGGTATTCGATCTGCTGTTATCAGCAATCTCTTTCGTCGATAGACATTTTTGGGTCAATATCTTTTTGTTCTACATATCAGAATGAGGATCCAAATTACTTCATTCACAAATACTAAGAACAAAGAAAACAAGGGATGACAAAAGAAAAATGTGTAATGTATGACCACAAAACATTTACCTGAATGTTCGTTTCTCTGACAATCCTTCATTCAATCTGCTTGTTCTTGTTGACAATCCATATTGTTTCTCTCACAATCTTTCTCCGGAGAAGAACAGAGAAATGCTACAATATGTTCAGATAATTTCTTTCTCTATTAAGCTCTCTGATTCTTTTCCTCCTTAAATGCTGTTAATCAAAATGAGAATATGAGTTTGAACTAGTCCTAATTAAAACAGTAACGAAAAATAAATAAAGTGAAACTAGAAGTAACATTAACCTGAATGTTGAACTGAATCATCTAATGCTACCATAACCAGCTGAACTTCATTACCATGACCATACAAAGACTTGAATAAAGATTGAGAAGGATCATCTGAATGCTGCTTTGATACAAGTAATTCTCCTTCTGGGATTTGCTTCATCTTCGGGACCTTTGCAGACAACTGCATAAGAACCATGGTTAGAGGTTCACATTTATGTTCAAACTCTCCAGGCTACGGTTTTCGAAAGTCCTCCCTGGAGATATGCAGTAGATCGAAGCAAAAAGATAGCATTAAAGCATCAAAATAACATCAAAACATAACTTGCGTACTGAGAACCAAGAGTAAAATTAAACAATGGGTTAATAAGTAAAATTAAACTTAAAAATAGAACATAAACAATGGGGTCGATGTTTACCTCTACCATCTATATATTTGTTGCAGCTGTTGCTGTTCTAACGTAAATTCACTTAATTGTCTCGAT
>JAJJMB010008030.1:0-21887 GCA_023531105.1 Papaver atlanticum | reverse complement strand
ATCCATCCGAACATTTAATGATCGGATAGGATATAAGGTTATCAAATATCCGGGTGATTTTCTTTTATTATTTGTTTTTATCTTCATTCAGTTACCAAATGTCCGGATGTAACAATTTCTTAAAAATTTTTTTCTTTTGGAAACAAATCCAATTGTTTGTTTTTCTACCGGATGATAATATTTTGAGCATTTTTTAATATATCACTATATAAAAATAATAATGTGAGTCCAAATTTGTGGATATCTATCTAGATTTTCCAAAGCGAAAAAAACATCTACAGGACTCTGATCACTCCTATTTGTAGGAATTATCCTTGAGATGTGAATGGTTAATTATACATCCATACCATATAAGTTGTCCTAAGTAGGGTTGTACATGGCTCGGTTCGGTTTTTCCACAAATCAGAACTGAATCTATGGTTTAGTCTTAGTATAGCGACTGGGATTATATGATCATCTTATGTTTAGATTCATGAGCGGATAGGGACCTTAATGAATATGTTGTTGTGGTCATAGTAATCAAAACTTTGCATACGTTCTAGATTTTTGATGGCGGTACCTTAACCACGGGATGTACACATTCTGTGGGGCGTTATCATTTGAGACTGGAGTTATCTTAGCATTTTCTTCTCCTTTCAGTGAGACGAGGTTAGGATGACATATGTTTCAGGTTATTCTAACGTCATTTCCGTAGAGCATCTTTGAGGTGTTCATTTTTCTTAGGGAATGATATTGGAGTGATCTATGCTATGTATTGTGTGTAAAAGATGTTTTATTATTCTTCTTTACTAGATGTGTGTAGCATGTTAGTGATTACTTGGATGTTGTATTTTTTTCCAGTAAGCACCCCTTTGGGATGATGTGCTCAATCGTTACCACTTCATTCTTTCAATTATCTGAAGAGATGGTGCATGTGAAGATATCCGTTTTTGGTAACTTGAAGATGTATCCAAACTGTGGGTGCCAATATCAATTCCTCTGGGTGCCTTTAACAACTTTTCGAGCCGATTTTTCCAAAAGTATTTATTGGCCAAAAATACCTACACACACATAAAACACCATAATAAGTAAAAAAATTAAGCCCTAACAATATATAAAATCGAGACACATTAGACGTAAAAATGTGTCTATCACTTAACCATTGTGTTCCCAAACTAGGTAAGCGAACAGTAGCTCTGAATCTTGGCCTAGTCAAGCCGTTCGCAAACCGGATCGGGAATAACCGTTCTGGACCCAACTCAGGTAAACCCGTTCACATACTAGAAAGGCAAACAAGAGTTCCAGGCCTTCTCAGGTAAATCTGTTCGCATACTAGGTACGCAAACAAGAGTTCCGGACCTGATCATCACATTATACAGTTCGCATACTGGGTATGCATACCTTATTGTATCCAGATATGGTTAATCGTTCTAAACTCTTATTTTAATCATTGAAAACATCCTTAGAAGACGACAATGGTAATCTTACACATACCAGTAGCTTCAAGTAATTTTCAAGTGATCAAATGATCAATACGAAACTTCCCGAGCTAATATCAAATAACTGTCTCACACAAATCATATAAGATGTTCAAGGTAATTTTCACATGATAGTCTTATGGCTTAATACTTTTTATGAGATTTTCTCTAGTCGACCCGGTACTTGCTACTGGAAATGACTTTTGGATTTGGATTTGGAGTCTTATGGCTTAATATTTAGTTTCCAACAAACAAATTGTTTCCAACTAAACTCTTCAACAATACGATGAACATAGCTAAAGCTAAAGGCTTCCAACACGTATTTCGAGAAATAGATAAGCGAGATAAACTCGTCCCGAAATATCAAATGTATATAAAGTAAAAGTCTATATAGCTATACGACTTAGTCTCATTAGAAAATAGAATAGAATATACTTATGAGTGATAGATAAGTTTCAGTCTCCATATACCTTTTGTTGATGAAGTTCCTCCAAACTCCTCAGTGGATCTTCTTCTTCAATTGGTGAACGTCGTGAAGTGTAAAGCTCAACTACACATTCTATCCTGATCTGAGACATAGGTATAACTAGATTAGAAATCAAGTATATAGTGTTGATAAACTAAACTTGACAAACAAGCTTGAGATAGCAACGCTTGCGACTTCGACCGAGCAGTGCTCTAACATTGTCGACCTAATGTGATGGAATTATTTTAATATTTTTAGCAAAGGCCACAGTGAATGCCAAAATGATTTTGACTAGGATCATATTTTTGCTAAATGCTTACAATATTGTTTTGCTTAAATATATTAGAAAAACAATTTCCCACGGGCGATTCAATTTCACATATTTAAGAAACACTAAAGGATATGATGTTAATTTGACCATACATTATGAGTCTGAATCGCTCAAGTCATAATGAGTTTCTAGCGGTATTTTCTTTGTTTCTTGAGTGCTAATTTTGGCCGCATAGAGGTGGTTGTGCATTGTGTACGCCCAAAGTTGCGAAGTAAATGTCCACAACAGTTGTAAATTGAATGCTACTGAAATTTCGGTGCAAGTAACAATGTTTGTTCGGGCGTGCTTACTTGACTAGACAATCCTAATTTTTTATTTTTCTGGTTTTAAGTTTGTCAACAACCATGCTTCAAGTTGTGTCCTAGGTTGTTTCGACGTAATTTTCTTTGGGGTTGTGCTTTCTTTTAAATTGTAAAATGTTACAACTTGAGTGTAGCTCAAATACAATGCAATTCAGATTTTCGAGTGTCAAGTTTCTTATTTAGCTTAATTAGATAATCAAATTTAAAGTTTAAGTAAAAGTCCTTGTATAATTGTATTCAAACAAGAATTTAATTACAGTTTGTGATCTAATTAGGCGTGACTACTTTTATTTCTAAAAAAGGTGAAAACTGGTAATCACACTGAGTGAAATAACCAGAAACTGAGAAGAGCTGAAGAGGCAGTGGAAATCCAAGTGAAAAATGCACACATAGCTGTAAGTTTGTAGCTGCTAGCTCCCTTCAAGAGTGGAAGATAGCTGATGATGGATGCAGCTGAGCAGGCCGCCGCTAGAGAAAGAAATGAGAGAATCTGCAAGTAAATTTGTTGTGTCATTAAACAATGCAATCAAATTACTGAATTAGTCTTTAAACTTTACCGCATCTCCAATAATAATGGCCAATTTGATTATTCTTGGCCGAAGAAGTGGGTACCCAGTAAGATCTGAGTATCCTTGCGCAAATGCCAAGGTCAAGCTCCAAGGCACCATCAAGGCCATTATCATCAGTGAAAAGCTGTTACAGTGAAATTGACAGTTACATAAAGCAAACATGAATGTAAATAATATAGATTCAACAATATTAGATACATGAATCTCACTAATTAACTCAGTAAAAGTTGTTACTGTGAATCTGGCGGTTATATGAAGCAAACATGAATACAATAATACAATAATCTGGCGGTTAGAGTTAATCCGTGGGTTACCCGTTAACCCGTTAATTTCTTTAAACTTTTTATGGAGTTTTGAATATTTTCGATTTAGGGAAAAAACTTAGCTGGTCATCCCTAAATCAGTTCAAAAACTGTCGATTTCAATTTAATCTAATCATCAATAACAACTAATAACCACGATTTTACAATCTTAAATGCCCCAAATCCCAAAATTTCAGATCTAAAATCAAAAAAACTAATCATGATCAGCCCTTACATAGACTTCATATGATGTTTCACATATTAATAAGATTTTTGTTATAGGGAAAGCTGATACTGATTGGGGAAAGCTGATAATTGGTCCTACACAGTTGACGTTTGGTCAAAATGGGGGGAATTATCAAATCTTAATACCTCTTCTTCCGTTCGTATCGATGATGATTGATGATAATATCTATCTCATGCCTTCGATACTTAAGTTCAGCATTTGAAACAATAAAACAGAAAGAACAGCCATTTATTTAGCAAATCGAGCTGCAAAATATTCGACTGAGATTTTTGATGGAGACTTTGAAACTGGTTTTGTTTCGAAATCAATTTTTATCATGCACTCACATTGCAATCGATTACGACAACAACAAAGATAATTATTTATATCTATAGCATCAAAGGTATAGTGTTGAGAAACTAAGCATAATTTTAGCAAGAAAAACAAAATTAACTAGCTTCTAACGACAAGTGATACATAAAAAAATTGATTTTAACTAGAGATAGTGATACATTAATTGAGAGCGATATGATCGTTTCACGATCCGCTTGAATTGAACAAGCTCATATAATATAACCCAGTTCTAAAAACTGGAGATAGGGACACGATGAAATTCGAACCATAACTAAGTTGATTGTCAATTAACTACTACGTTTTGATCAGAATTAACTACAACGTTGCCAATGAATATATTTATTGATCTTTGTAGCTTTTATTTATACTTGAAGATTTGAATCATGTAGATGAATTCTATTACCATCGGTTTCGCTTGACCAAAACAATCTTAATTGAAAATAAAGTAGAACTAATCAACTAATCACTTCCTTTCAAATATAGTGGCGTAGATTTAATCATCATGCACTTGTCATAGTGATTCGTTACAGTTGCAGAGAAGGTGGTGGAGAAAGTAATCAAAGTTCAGTGGTACTTAATTCAGCCCTTAATGACTTTAGGTCAACTCTATTCAACCATAGTCAGCTTTCCCCATGACTATTTTGGCTTTCTCTATAACAAAAATCCATTTCTAAGCTATCAGATGATGCATCAAATTATGTGCGCATCTCTAAAATAGCAAATCAGATGGCCCTAAAAGCAATTAACGGCTAAGACATTACCTGAAGGCTACGAAGTCATACTCCTCCTTGGCCGTGGTCATGAAACCAAGTGCGCCGCAGGAAAAAATGATCTGCAGCACCCTCAATATGAAGCTAACAATCCTGGTGGCCATATTCCCCTCCTCCTTCTTCCTCTTCTTCTTCTTTTTCAGATATTTGGAAAGAGCGCAACAAAGGTGATGCTGCCAGATGGAAATCTACAACAAAGGAGCTCTCCAACAACAATTAGTCGCCATTGCTTACCTACAGAAATGTCTCGGAATTCAGCATGTAAGAAAGAGCAAGTGTATATATATACTTTCTGCGGCAGGAATAATTAATCAAGTGTATCTAGCTCATTGCATTATTACTAGGTTGAAGGTTTCAATCCATCCAGCTCACTGCATTTGTAATTTAACCTCATATCAATTTTTATTTCTACTTCTAATAAACAGTGTTCGTTATGTATTTTCGTAAGCAAATACGTTTAAGGCAAAAAATGAACCACCATGAACTATAGTGGACCATACAACAATTGAATCTTTCAGTCAAGCTTTTCATTTCCTTCTCCCTTCAAATATTTTATCGCGTTATATCCGAAGGTGGGATGGTGCAGGCAAGGTGAAGTTCAGCGGGCTTAAAAAGAATGGTGAAATGTGGTTGTGGAGGTGTTTGATAGGAGCACATGCATTGCATACCCCTTTGATATAAAAACTCTCTAAAAGAGAAAATGAAAAAAGAAATACAAAAAGAGTAGCATTTTCTTAAAATGGTTTATGCTAATAATGTTTGTTCGAGTGGGGTTATCTGTATTTACTACGATTGGGTGCTAGCAGGTTAAGGTTCATTCATGTAATCTCGTTCCCTTGTTTAGCCAAGGTTTAGTGGGTGGGAGTGGAAGACATCTGACCTACATCCATTTTTGTCTCTCACTGTGTTGATGTCTTTATCTTAAGGAATTGTATTAATACCGTGCCATGAGGTTGCATGGTGATTAGGTTCCATGGCCCAAAAATTTATGCCATTCGAAATGGCATCAACGAATTCAACTTCCTACTAAGTGTCAAGTATATTAAAGAAGTGTACTCCAGTGTTTCTAGTTCAGAGAAACCAGTCAATCGCGTACCATTGAAACGGGGAAAGAAAATTTTGAATGACACTTCTTTAAATCCGAATCAAAGACAAAATTACTCTTCTGCTGTCATATATACTGAAAATGCTTATTCAGACAAGAATTAAAAAGAACTATTACATTAAAATGGAAAGTAACAAGCAAACAGGCGAAAAGTGCAAATGGAAAATAATTATTCGTTATTTAAATACAATAGCTTTTATTCTCTTTCCTTGACCCTGGCCGCCTAGGGTTGACTCTTCGTTTTTTTGGTTTCTTCCTGTGTTTTCATGGATTTTTTCTGCTGTTAGTAATGGATCTGCAGCCGATTCCTAATATTGTCTTACGATCTAAGACATTTGAATTTACTTGGTTTCATTCTGGGATAAAAATTCTTGAGAGATTCAAAGGCAAAGTAATATGGGTAGTAGTTCCTTTAGCTGCTATTTCTTCTACTCTCAGTTCTATTGGTGGTGCAGGTTTTGTTGAAGGACAAACCTGGTCTAAAAGATTTAATCAAACAGTGATTCAGATTACCTTAAGGTGCAATTCTATGGGATCTTTTGTGCAGGTTATGGTCATTGGTCCTTCGCTGAAGTATTCTTCTAGTTTCATTTGCATCCCATGTGGGAAAGATGGGTCAATTGTTTCAAAATTTGCAAATGCTCTGAAACCCCAAGGGATTGTTAATACAACGGAGTTGTTTCCTTTCCCCCTCTGATTACCAATACTCTAAAAAAACCACCTGAGTGTGTGGTTCTGGATGACACAAACCTTGGTATTGTATTTCAGGTTCATGGGAGACATCCGGGTTCGAAGTCGGTGGCGGTGGCGTTGAAAAAATCATACAGATGGAAAGGTTTTTTTCAGCTGAAACCATTGGGTAAGTCTAAGGCGTTCTTTCAAGCTGATTCCATTGAGATTTTTGAATCATTTATCAAAATAGGTAATATCTCCTATGAATCAAAAGGATATAATATTACAGTTCATCAATGGAATCTTGAGGATTCACTAATAGGTTAGATATTATTCTCTTACCTTGTTTACCTTTATTCTGGTTATTTTCAGCATTAACTGAGGATTATTCAGACATTAATGATTATATTATAAAACCAAAGAGAGTCACAGGCTCTCCAAGGAAGATTATTCATTTATCCAACATGGTATCGTCTGCTCTTCTCCGACTCCTACTAAGGGGGTGTAATAGATTAGATATTATTCTCTTACCTTTTTTACCTTTATTCTGGTTATTTTCAGCATTAACTGAGGATTATTCAGACATTAATGATGATATTATAAAACAACCAAAGAGAGTCACAGGCTCTCCAAGGAAGATTATTCATTTATCCAACATTCACTTCTACCTAAAGCTTATAATTCAGATTCTTGTCATTGGTTGGCTATTAGAGGCTTTCCTATCAATTTGCGGGACATTGATAAATTTATCCATCTCTTTTTTGATGATGTTACAATCAACAAGTCTAAGCTTAATTTGTGCAAGATTTTGGTGAATTGTGAAATTGGAAGAGTTCCGGCTGCTGTTCGTTTTAATGATTTTTGGGTATCAATCGAATGGTTGCAAGATTTTGATGGTCCTGAAATCAAGTCTCATGTTCTTCGTATCTGCTATTGTAGTTGATCATAATCTTCGTCAACCAAGTCCGTCTCAGGAGAAGATTTCAAAATCTTCCGGTCTTTCAGGCGCTTCTTCTCAGTTAACTCTAAGCCATTTTATTCTCCTAAGATTTTGGCGCGGTCTAATTCTTCTCACTCTATTCAAAATACGAACAATGCTTCGAAAAATTTAAATAATGCAACTCTCTGCTGGGCCTAATGGAGAAGCTACAATTTCATTGAACCGATTTTTTAGGACTACTAAAAAAATGGAGGGGGACTATTTTGTGATAGGAATGTCTATCCTAAACTTATAAGGGGTGTCCTAAAGTGTGGAAATGACTAACCTACCCTTAACCTAATTTAATTTAAAACCAACCTAATAACCACCTATATATATAACCACCACCTTCTTCCACCACCGCCGCCCATCACCTACCACCTCCAACTACCACCACCACCAACCACCACCACCTCTATGTATATAGCTTAATTTAAATCATTAACGAAGATATTCTCACAAACCCATTACTTGTCGTTCGTTTTTGGTTGAAGAAATGAGAAGTAATCATCAAATGAGTTAAAAATGAAAGTTGCAGAGAGAAGTTCGGCTAGGAATTATGTGAAACAGTTTGTCGAACTAGCCGAACTCAGCTTTAATGGAGTTTTTTCTTTAAGAAAAAAGTTTGATTACCTCGCAAAAAAAAAATCCCAGCCGAAATTTTAGTTCGGTTACGTCGCAACTTTTTTTCGTTTTTTCCTAGCCGAATTTTTAGTTCGGTTATGTCGCAACTTTTTTTCTCCTAACCGAACTTTTTTCTGAAAACCTATATATTGAGTTCGGTTACGTCGAGAAAAAAATTCCCAGCCGAACTTTTAGTTCGGTTACGTCGCAACTTTCTTTTTCCAAGCTGAACTTTTCTCTGAAAGCAAAAACTCCATTAAAGCTGAGTTCAGCTACCTGTGTCATAAGAACCATTAGCCGAACTACACTTGCAGATGAGTTCGGCTACTTGTTCTTCAGATGTCGTAGCTGAACTTCATTTCCATGGTCGAAATAAGTTTATAAATTTCTCATTTTTACGAAAGTTTTTGTCGATTCAAGCAACATTAACTAAATTTAAAGTATACCTAAGTACCTAAAACCCTCATTTCGAAATCAACCATCTTAAAAAAAAAAAAAACCAAAACCCCCTTCTTCTCAAAAATTATTCTTTTAAAAACACTCAGCTAATTAATCTAACCTCACTAATCAATCATTACACTAACACTAATTAATCATTACACTAACTAATTTAATCACCAAGGGAAAGTTTGGTATTAGAAAAAAACTAAGTTAAGGGGTGGCTCAAATTTACTTCAAATATCCACCCCAAAATAGAAGAGTAGTCCCCCACCTTTTTTGAGTAGTCCCCAAAAAATGATTCATTCCAGTGCAGGCCGAATTTTTTTGTGAATCCTGGTACATCGATTAAGGAATTTCCTGATCTGATTACTTCTTTATCGTTAGATAGATCATCGAATACCAAGTTTTCTCGCAGATCTAGCCCTACTAGCTTACGGCAAGATCGAGTTTGGAACAGGGTTGCTTCAAATCCATTATTTTTTGATAAATAAAATTCAGCAGCTAACTTTTACGGAGCCGATGAAGTCTTCTATCTCTGTCTCCTCTAAAGATGATCCAGTTGAAGCTCAAATTGATTTCCATCTTTAGTTTAATAAACGCCTGGGCATCTCTTCAAATCATCCTAATATGAGAGAAATTTGTAGAGAGCTTATTGTTAGGAAATCAAGTAAAGCTGAGGATTTCGAAATTCCATTGGAGGAGGATGATGACGGATTAGGTACTTATGATTTTGATCTGGAAATTCAACCATTAGGGTCTGTTCCTGGTCACGCAGAAAAAATTGAAAGCTATGAACTGCTCTGTAGAGACTGATAATCTAGCTATGGATCCTTCTCATTCTGTTTCTAGGGTTTCAATTGTTTCTTAATGGATCATAAATTGTTGAGATGGAATATTAGGGGTCTTGGTCAGGACCCTAAAATTGTTGTTGTTCGTAATGCATTTCAAAAGAACAATGTGTCACCATATGCTCAATTCAAGAAACTAAATGTGAGTTTGTGGATGATGCATTGATAAGAAGATTATGGGGTAGTAACAAATACGGCTATATTTTATTACCCTCTGAAGGTGCTTCTGGGGGCATCATTTTTATGTGGAAAGAAGGAATTTTAGTGATGGAGGATAATCTTATTGGGGCATTTTCAGTTACAATTAAATTCAGAAATATGGCAGATGGCTTTGTATTGTTGTATACTGCAGTGTATGGGGCGTCAGATGCAGGTGATTATATGATGATCCATGGACGTTATGTGGTTATTTTAATGTTATTCTTTCTCAAGAGGATAGAAATAGGCTTGTTGGTTGTATCTCCAATAGGAGATCTTTTAGGAGATTTATAAACAGGCATTCTCTCATTGATTTGCCTCTAGCTGGTGGTAGGTTTACTTGGACCAATTCACAGCACCCACCTCTTCTTGTTAGACTTGACAGATTTTTGGTGTATGCGGAATGGGAAGCGCATTGTCCTAATCTGGTGCAGTTCAGGCTCAAGAGACCGATTTCGGATCATTCACCAAATTTGATTGATTGTAAGTCAGGTGAAAAACAAAAATCTCCCTTCAGGTTTGACAACTTTGTTTTATCACATCCTACTTTTATGGATAACTTAAAACTATGGTGGGATAGCCTAACTTTTGTTGGAAAACCTAGCTTTGTATTTGCTAAAAAGCTGCAGGGCCTGAAGTTCCTAATAAAGGCATGGAAAAAAATCTACTTTTGGATGTATGCAGTCAAAATTAGACTCTCTTGAGGAATCTATTGATATTATAGATAGTATGGGGGAATTTGCCTTCTCACAGATGAAGATATTCTTGCGCGGGAAAAAGCAAAAATTGAGCATGCTTCGGTTTCTTTAAGTATCGGAAGGAAAATTGCTCAAACAGCCAAAGAGAAGTGGGTAAAGGATGGTGAGAAAAATTCTTCTTTTCTGCATCAAATAGCATCTTTTAAGTATAAGCTTAATAGCATAACTTGCTTGAGAATTGCTGACTCTCTCTGTTATGATAAGGACATTATTGCCAAAGATGCCAAAGATTTTTATTCTTATCTTTTCGAAGAACAGTTCATTGTGAGGCCAGGTTTTGATGATTTGGAGATGCCAAGTATTTCTTATACTCAAAGTATTGCGTTGGATAGGCGTTTTTATGAGGATTAAGTGAAGAACGTAGTTAGGCATTTCGGCACCAACAAATCACCGGGTCCGGATGGCTTCACAATGGAATTTTTCAAAGCTTCATGGGAGATAATTAAGGGTGATCTCATGCTGGTTGTTAAGGAGGTTGAATCTACAAGCACGTTGGATTGGAGATTAAATTGCACCAACTTAACCTTGATACCAAGATTTCTACCATCCATTATCTCTGATTTCCAAGGTTCTTTTGTCCATGGAGACGAATAAATGATGGAATTTTAATTACAGCTGAACTTATTGACTCAAGACAACGTGAAGGCAAGTCTGGTATTCTATGTAAAGTTGATTTTCAGAAAGCCTTCGACAATATTAATTGGAACTACATAGATTTAAATCTAGCCAGATTTGGGTTTGGTTATGTATGGAGAAGTTGGATAAAATGGTGTATATCTAATGCACGGTTTGTTGTTGTATTGAATGGAGAAGCAACAGATTTGTTCAAAAGTCAGAAATGAGTGAGACAGGAAGACCCGATATCTCCTTTTTTATTTATCTTGATTGCTGAAATCTTATCTCTTATGATTAAGAAGGATGCAGATTCAGGTCTTATCAGCGGATTCAAGGTTTCTCCGAATGGGACAATAATAAACCATCTGCAATTTGCAGATAATCTATTGGTTTTCTTGGACGATGATGAAGATCAAGTAGCGAATCTGAAGAATATATTGTTGGCTTTTGAGATGAGCATAATGGGGCTGTGTGTGCTTATATTTTTGAATGTAACTTAGTAGAGTTACCCATTAACTATTTGGGTATTCCACTTGGTAGTAAATCCAAGGCTAAAGCTGTTTGGGACATTATTGTTCAGAGAGTTCAACAAAAACTTTCTTCTTGGAAGAGGAATTACCTTTCAAAAGGTTGGAGACTCATCATTATAAATAGTGTATTGGAAAGCTTGCCCATTTATTATTTCTCCATGTTTCAAATGCCTATCTCGGTAGTAAAAGAGCTTGAAAAGATCATGAGGAATTTCTTGTGGGTGTCTTCAAATACGGTGAAAAAAAAAAAGTTGGGTGGCTTGGACAAATGCTCCATTACCAAAATGTAGAGGAGGTTTTGGGATTAAGAAGCTTAAATTTGCTATACTTCTAATGGATTTGGAGATATGCAGACGAGAAGAAAGCCCTTTAGAGAAAGACAGGTGAGTAGTAACGGCAGTTATAGCAGAAAGGGGGTTTCACAAATTAGCGATATAAAAAGGGGTAACGCAAAATAGCTATTTATTTTGAGAGAGAAACACAAAATTCCCCTAAATTTCTTGATCAGGCAAGCGTATATATAATCATATAATTAGAAGTAGGTTTTAAGCTCAAAGGTCATATGGGAAGTCCTACTTTTGCAGCATAAAAAACCTTAATACGAAGCAGGTGAGATTTTTTTACCAATTCGTCCATCTTCACGGAACTTCTAGGCATCTACATTCTTAGATACCATCTGTATAACCAAACAAAATGAGTTAAAATACCGGTAAAGGTGGAAGCACGTGTACTCTGCGGACTCCACTCTTAAACAATTCACCTTCACTCTGCCAACTAACAATATAAAGTTATTATGGTTGTACATCTTAGCTTAAATGGAAGGTTCTTTGTGCCATCTTAGCTCAAATGGTCGAGCATATGGTTTTTAGCCTCGTAAATGTTGGTTCAATTCCCACTGATGTCATGACAAAAATTTATAAGTCTTAGTGTTTCACTTGCATATGTTGTGTTTGGGCGTGAAAAGTTCATAATTTTTTAACCATATAATTTTTCACGTTTGATTCGAGTGAAAGAATATATTTCACCATATGTTTCTGGCGGAAATTTTATTTTTCATATTTTGAGTGAAAAAAAATTTCAACAAAAAATGTAAACAATGAACAAAACAAAATCGAAGAGAGATCATAAGCGAGGAGGAGGAAGGAGAAGAGACTGGCAAATTTAAAGGAGAGTAAAACAAAGAAAATTTTTGAAAGCAAGTTCTTAGCCGAATTTTTTAGGAATAATTATTTTTTAACATTTATTGATAGCTTTTAAGGAAAATTTTCGTTCATTAGTTAAAATTTCTTAAAATTGTAAAAGAGCAAATTCTTAGTATTTTTTTTTAGTTGCTAGATCACTGCTGCAGCAATGGGGAGGCCGACGAAGACCAAAGGCAAATAAAAAGTGATATCAGATTTTTTGTGAAATAAAAAATTTAAAAAAATCACGTAATTACGGACCACAAGATAAAACAAGACATAAAAAGGAATTTATCGTGCGAAAATCATAAAAAGGAATTTATCATGTTAAAATGAGGTGCAATATTCTATTCTTAATTGAAAGATAAAACAAAACATAAAAAATGAAAGTGAAAATCCATGGCTATCGAATTTGATTGTGATAATGGTGTTTTGTGATTAATATTCCCTTATGGGACAATTCAATCTTAATGAAGAAGACAATGATGAACAAAACAAATTCTTCAAATCAAAATTGAAGAATTTTAATTCAAATGCCATCTCTCAAGTATCATCAATTTCTATTTTGAAATTCATGTGTTTAATATAATTGTATTACAATTTACTTGCTATTGTGATACAAAAAGTCTGTTTGTTATTATGTTTTTCAATGATGTATCTTAACATGATGTATACGATTTTTCTATAACAATGAAATTGAGAAATCACCTCTTTCCTTCTAAAAAAAAGAAGAAGAAAGATACGTATCAGAGCTGTCAAGCCTCCATGAGGATGCATGTGTTGCATCTGTTTGATTTCCTTGAAGCAGCTAACTAATCCCGTCATTTAATTTCGGAATGAAAAAATTCTTAACTTTAAAATTTTATCTCCTAACATTTTCTATCCTAAACCAGCAAAAAAAAGGAAAAACCTTTTCTTCCTTCTTGTTTCCAATCTCTCTCTATCTCTGTCTGAACAAATTATAATTCAAAACTGACCACTTATGTGAAGCAAAAGTCCGAAAAGCGTTACCAAATTTATTTGGTTTATTTGAAACAAATTGATGTACAAATTGATTTGTTCTATTTGATTGGTTCAAACAAAGAACACCGATTTTTTTTTGTATTGAAGAAAAATATAATGTGAAGTCCTTTTAGAGTTGGGTACTTTAGTATGCATTTTAGATGTGAGCTTTCTTATTATAATTAAGATGGTAAATCAATGGGTAATGAATGTATTTCTTATTATAATTAAGATGGTAAATCAATGTGTTATGAATGCAAAGGTATTTCTCTATTATTATTATTTATTTATTTTTGATCATCAAACCATTAGTATTTCATTCCACAAGAAACGTTTACACGATGGTTTTAAAGAAAAACAAGTACCTCATAACATGAAACAAATACAAAGAAAGATACAAAACGTAAATAAATCACGAAGAGAAAGAGAGATCTACCACGATAGCACCCAAATCTTGTACTTTAAGATTGGAGATGAAATGGTTTACGAAATTATAATTCGACCATTTTATTAGACTTTCTTCTTGGAAAATAGATGCTCCTGTGACAGATGAGTGATATGCCCAAAATTCTTTATGTGCAACGACTAACCCGAACCCCAGATTTTTTTCTTTTTTTCTGATGAATAAAAAATTGATCTTCGCCGGTGCCAAATTGCCGATGTACTTTTAACAAGAAAACCAAACACAAACAAATCGATAGAAAGAAACATTATAAAAGTCTAGATAAAATCGCTCAAATAGCGAAGATAAAAATTGCTCTAATAGTGAAGAAATTATTAGAAACAATAAAAATAACTAAAAATAAGAAATCTTTGCTAAGATCTAGCCCCTAAAGGACTAGATCTGAACAAAGGAGAAGAAGAAGTTGAAGGGTTTTTTTTTGTAGTTTTTGAGAAGTAGAGAGAAGAGAATATTTGACAACTAATTATTTCTCTATTATTATGTAGTAGAACTTGCTATGAATGGTTTAACTCAATTTTTTATTATGTCTTTTATGATTTGATTATGTTCTTTGTGGAAGCACGGGTGATGATTCTTTACCATGTTGATTCCCTTTTGTATTATTTTTTTCTTCAATTTATCTGTTCATTTTATTTTATTTTTGGTTCTTAAATATGGGTCGAATATGAGTAATTTGGTCGAACCCAGTGAAGTCCGTATTCAAATAGTTCATCATCTTTGGTCGTTTCTCTGCTACTGCAAATTGTATAAAGTCTGAATCATCTGATCAATCTAATGATGTTTTTGAATAAGTTTGAACTGGAAATTTGTTTTTTTGGTTGTATATGAAGTAAGTTCGTGATCAACTTGTTTGATTATGTCGATTTGAATCTTAATTTCACGAAATTTTGAACTGATTCTTTTTTCATGGCACAAACTTTGTGACGGACATAATACAAATAGTCATCATATAGGGCTCCCTTTGGTCGGCCAATAAGAATAACTAGATTAGTGTCCGTGCTACGCATCGGGCATTCTTTTTCTTTTAATTATATTTTTTATTCGGTGTGTGTGGGCCTTCGCCCCGCCCCGTGGCGATGCATTTTTGATTTGGTGTCACCCCTCCCCATCTCGATCGATGCATTGAATAGGTGGAGAAAGGATAGGTAATATGTGCGATTTATTTTTTTTCGCAGAAAATACATGTCTGGATTTGAATTTTAATTTCATGAAATTTTTATCTGATTCTTTTTTTCACGGCACAAACTTTGTGACGAACAGAAATACAAATAGTCATCGTATAGTAGGGCTCCCTTTGGTCGGCCAATAAGAATAACTAGATTAGTGTCTGTGCTACGCACCGGGCATTCTTTTTCTTTTAATTGTATTTTTTATTCGGTGTGTGTGGGCCTTTGCCCCGCCCCGTGGCGACGCATTTTTGATTTGGTGTCACCCCGCCCCATCTCGATCGATGCATTGAATAGGTGGAGAAAGGATAGGTAATATGTGCTAATTTTATTTTTTTATTTTCGCAGAAAATACATGTCTGGTTTTTATTCTCTTTATGTATAAACTTTTTCTCTTTCATTACAAGGTTATTGGAGTAACCAACACCTATTATAATTGTTAAGGGGTTTTTCATACATATAATTTTAACGGTAGGTTTGTGATAAACAAAAGTAGAAAATTAGATAGAAGAAAAATCGGGTGAAATTAGAAGGAATAAAAACATTTTTCTACATGTAGCAACTGTATGACGTAAACTGATGCAATCTATGAAAGTTGTAAGCAAATAAATTGATATAACATAAAGGAGGTTCTTGACTTAATTTGTATGTTTTAATTTATTTATATTTTTAAAGGAGTAAATGTATTAATTTAAAAAAAAATGAATCAAATATTACAAAAAAAACGAAAAAAATACATACAACAAGTATTACAAAAACATCGACATTTTAATACAATAAGTATGAAGAACATGATTTAATAAGAAGAAAAAAAATGATGATATTAAGGGGTGGATAGGAGTTTTCATAAATTCTAATTAAATCAATTGAAGAGAAAAGAGAAATCGCAATAGTAAACGGCCTTCAAGCTATGATAAATCACCATAGAATTGACAATAATTTACCATATCCATAAAAATTAAAGGAAAACTATAAAAAACATAGTCTATAATATTAATTACAATAACGCAGTTTAATTTTATTTAACCTAAAATCCCAAATATACTGTATTTTTTATTAAAAATAAGAAATACTAATCACACAAATCTAAATCTTCTTGGTATATGTGATATCTTCGATTAAATCTGAGCAAATCTAGGTTTAGATGAAGAAAACGAAAACAAATAATTTGATTAATTTTGGGGGGAAACGGTTATGCATAAAGAAAAGAGCGAGTATATTTTAAGCTTTATCTGAATGTTCATCGTTATAATTTTTGTATGGAAATCGACCAACAAAAAATTAAATAATTTTAGGACTAGCATGTGCAGTGCACGGGCATAACAAACCTTGTTTATTCAAAACTTAAATCATTGCAACTTCTTAGGGACATTTTCCCTTTCGTTGATAACATTGAGATGCACTACATGCTAGCTAATATGGAGGATGAAGTAAGGATACTTAACTACCATTATTCTGGGATAAAAAGAAGTATTGTTAATTCATGCTAATTAAGCTCTTTGTGGTGGTTTATGGCATCTAGATATACACCCATCCTTCTCCGTAGCACATCCTTGGTACATGTCTTTTTCGTAAACACAACACCAACATTTTCCTATATCACATTTTCTTGGGACGCATCCTGAAAAATAAACATTACTGTTCCCTGAAGTCACGATTTCTCCCAGCTCTGATATGTCTCTGCTTGCTATACAAAAGGAAAAAAAAAATCATTAGTTACTTTTGACGATGACAAGAATCATACTATTTCGATATCACTTCTCAAAAATTAATGATCAAATCAATTCAATAATTCTATAACAAAATACCTTGGCTGAGGGCTAATAGAGTCATGAGAAGAAGGAAAACAAGACCTAAACGCTTGAAATCAGAAGTGGCCATTGCAAACAAAATAGATGATTAGTTTTCTTTTTCTTCGTCGAGGTAAATACTGGATGTACCTTTGCAATAGGGTGAGATCCTTTATTTATAACATTGATAAACATAATAATTAAGAAAAAGATTGTCACAATCCTTTAGCATTTATTATAAAGATTTTTCATGTGGTTCGAATTAATGAGGAGAATTTGTTTTGGTCCAGTATCAATCTTTGAATCATACTCCCTCTATTTATGGAAAATCGATACGCTATTGGCTTAAAAAAGAAGAAAGGGGGATAATTTTGGATAATCAAGAAAATTAATGCAATACTAATAATCCTATTATAAAGAAAATTATTTATTTGGAGTTTGAGTGATGGGTCTTGCACTGAGGATATGTTCCCATTAACTTTTCGGTGTTGAACTAATAAAACTCTCTTTTCTCTCTCCTCTCTCTTACTCCTTCTTCTTCATCAACAAAATCATCAAGAATAACCCGTCTCTGCTCAGGTCTGGTCCATTTTTAACCGAATTTGGGCAGATTTCTTCACTATTTCTTGTTTTCTAGGTTAATTAGTAGTTTTATCTTAATTTTTATTATGTTTTCTACTTATCTACACCATTATGGTGTTTTCATCTACTCTTTTGAGGTTTATATTCGCTTTAATGGCAGTTCTTGGTTATTGGGTTGGGTTCTACGATCGATAGTGATGCTCTCCAATGATGAAATCTTCATCTTCATCGGTAATTTCTATGACGAGGGAAGCTTCATCACTAGTTACAAGAGATTTGAGCAAATCACTCCTATTTTTGGAGCATATCTTTCTAAAGAAGAAAAACAAACTAAATGGTTGGAATTTACTTCCGAGAAAAACCATTCTTCCTCCGATTTAATTGGATCTTATTCGTACTTGTATTTGTCTTACTCCGGTAATCCTTCTCTTTCTCTTGTCGGATTTCTCGGTATTGTACTCTTACGGTATGTTCATGTTACTTTGTATTCTCTTATTTTCGATCTTAAACTCATTGTAACCTTGAATTTCCATTAATAAAAAGGTTCCCTGTTTATCAAAAAAAAAAAGTTATCTTTTCGATGTTTATTATTTTACTACAATGAAACCCGTGCTACACATCAGGTGCGTGGAATGCTTCAAAAAAAAAGGTGCGTGGATAACTTTTGCTTAGTGTGGTGATTTCTCGCAACCATGAGTAATCAAGAGAGTATAAGTTTCAATCCGTGGGATGGGGTTTCTTCTTGTAATTTCTTTTATCTATATATATTTTTTGTTGTGTTGATAAAAAAAAGAGACACTATAAGTCGACCATGATAAGTCTAATTAAGCGAGCCAGAACATATATATGTACTAAAAACATTAGTTAAAATATTCACAATTAGTAAAATTATTATCACGGAATTACCATCATAACAATCATATAATGTGTAATGATGTGTTTTGTAGTTGTAGTGGTAAAAAAGATTCGTTGCTCGAACTTGTGAAGGATTTTTTTAGACTTAAATTAAACTCAACAATTCAAATAAGTTATATCAAAAATATAAAGAAAACACCGAGATTCTGGATTCCACCATTGACCAATTAAGTGATAAACTCTAATCAATATTCATGCAATTTTTTTCTTTTAAAGTGATTCTAATATTTTGCCTCTAATAGATTTTTGAAATAATAGTTGTAAACACAAAGCATGAAACATCAAAAGTTTTAAAACCTAGCATGTTCCATCAAAACAACTCACAACTACTCAATAAAAATCAATTTTCGTATATTAGTTCTATGCAAATAATCATATAAAAATATTGCATAAAAATAATTAAAATAGAAATATACCACTTTTCATGGAACAATGGCTTCCTCCGTCGCCTCGGCTAAGGGGTTTAGCTCCTCATAATAGAAATATGCTCAAAAGTTGATTTCATTGCTCAAATAAAGTGTTTTTATTAAGAAGGACAAGTTGTAGTTACAGAAAGCTTTTTGTAAGGAAAGTAATGGTCGCTGAAAGTATTAAGCAACGACAGTGAAAAACGATAACAGCTTTCTGTAGTTGAATATAAGACTGCTTCTGCGACGGTTCAGTGTGGGTCGAAGTTCTTCGTGTTCTTCAGCAGCAGCAGCAGGTTTTCTTCAACTTTGATTTCTCGGCTCTGTGGTGTTCTAAACTTCCCCTAAAGTGTTCCTTTTTCTTCTATGACCTATCCCAATTCCTTTTATAGCCCACAGGTCGATTCAATCTCAAGAAATATTCAGTTATTCTTATTTATTTTTCCAACTCAACTCTCGGGATTTCTTTCCCTGCCAAGCTTCTCTACGCGTCAACTTGGTTCTCCAAACTCTCCAGTAGACTGAATAAGGACTCAATACATCACGTAAAATCCTCAGGTACTTCCATTTATCAACCAAAATATCCGAGAATACACGAAACTCTCTGTTTTATCCAAACATTGACAAACCTCATTTTTCTTCGAATCTCAGAGATTTATCTTTCTTTTTTTTCAAAACAGGCATATCCCAAACCCAATCGAACAGAAAGTCCGATCAAGTCTCATCCTATTGCCGAATAAAGATGCTTGTGAAACTCACACCTCTGTTTCCTTCTCCCAACTTATCTAGCCCAATTCCTTCGATCCAATCACACATACCATCTCGACTACGTTCTAACAGGTCCGGCCCAAGGAAAAACAGCGAATGAATCTCAACCGGAATATCCCCAAAGAATCCAAACATCGTGATAAACTATCATCCCCTGTTCAACCCAAACTCCATGCAACGTCCTTTATTTTCAAAACTAGAAGACCTACCAACCCTGTTTAGTCATAACAGGGTGGTACCCATCCAAGGCAGCCATTAAATCTGGCTGAAACTCGATCAAATCTCGCCTGCAAATCACGCTGCAAAACTGAATTTTGAATTCAGTTTTTCCCGCCAAAATCCGTCCAATTCCGTGAAGAAGAAAATAGTCGCCCCCTATCCATTTCCGGTCTGTGTTTAGTAGCCTCTTGGAAATGGGTTACCCCTTGTCCAAAATGAGAGTCCGAATAACAAATGTCCTTCCAGGTATCTTTAACAACTTTTCGAGCCAATTTTGCCGCAAGAGCCTATTCCTCCAAAAACACCTACAAAGGGATAAAATACCAAAATTAGTATAAAAATGGGTACTAAAAATATAAACAAAAGAGATGAAAATAGACACATAAATACGTCTATCATATAACACCCGCACTTTTGCATGGGGTATGTTCAAAGATGCGTTATTTGCATGATATGAAGCTTCATCGCAAGTCTATGTTGCGTGTTTAAGTCATTTCAGGCCAGGATCGAAGTTGCACCATAATGATGCATCATGCCAGTTCGAGGCAGAGGACAAGTGCAATGTTGCACTATCTTCCAATGCTTTGTTTGGACGGAAATGCTTTATGTCTACCTAACTTATTTAAGGGAGTTCTGTTTGGTCCTTTTTATAATATAAAACTTGTTATAAACTAAAATGAGACATCAAAAGTACAGAGAAAAGAAGAAGTGATTCTCACTAGATCTGTATATTACGAAGGAAATGCTCTCTATTTATAGGGAGAAAAGAAGAGCATTTACAATAGAATTAAGGGGCATGCATCCATTATTACTAATAATGGTGGTGGTTACAAAGTAATGGGCGAAGTGAAAAGGTGAAAAGGAGGTGGAAGGATGGTGGTGAAGAGGGGTGTAAGTGTGGTGTAAATCCACTATATGTTTATTCATAACACTCCCCCTTGGATGACACCACACTACTAGACATTGAATCGTTAAAACTTTTCTAGAAAAACCCAAAGGGAAAAACCTATGCAAAGGAAAAAAAGTACAAAACATATAGGGTGACACGCTAATGATGCCTCATTAAAACCTTGACAAGGAAAAATTCAATGGGACAAAACCTTGACGAAAGAAATAGAGTACAATAATATGAGTCTAGTAAATGTTCCTTCGATGATGGCGCTCCCCCTGATAAGTACTTCAATTAAATCTTGGCTTACAAATCTTTGAGGCGAGACTTCCCAATTTCGATAAAAAAAATTCTTGAATGAAAAAGATTGTTTGTTTCTTCATGAAGAAATTACTAGTTGATTAAGTTTTCCTTTGTGCTAGTCTTCTAATAGTAGTGTTCTCGAGTTTTCATGCTTATTTAAATGCATTGAGTACTTGTGTCTTGGATTGCTAGCTTCTCGGAAATGATTTGTAAAAGTAGTTGATGTAGTTATTTCAAAAAAGCACCAAGATATGAATACATTCAATAAGTGAACAAAAAACGTATTTATAACTAAACCTTATGTCGTTCATAAATCCACATTTCTAGGAGATGGATATGCATATTTGGTCTAACAAATTGACCTCGTTAATGGTGGGAATCCACCAAATAACAGAAAATGATACAAGTCCCCATTGGATGACCACCATGTTGAATTAAATTGCCTCACTAAAACCTTTCCATTAAAAACCCAACAGGAAAAAAAAAGTATGGGCGAAGGAAAAAGAGCACAATATCAACATTTTACATAGGAAATTTAATGTCAGATTCTCGCGAGGATAGTTCCTGCTTGCACAGTTTATCAGGTGAGCGGTGATGTTATTCGCAACATACTTGAATTCTCTCTTAGCATCTCATACTAGGGGATACAAGGCCA
>JAJJMB010008023.1:0-30648 GCA_023531105.1 Papaver atlanticum | reverse complement strand
TTAATCTCTACAAATCCGAGTGAACGACAACCTCATTTCTTACCACTGTCTAAAATTCGACCAGGCACCTATTGAGATTATTGAGAAGAAGAAGAAAAAGATCTACGAAAAACCAAAAAAACTCTTTCGGTTGAAAAGATTCAAGAAGGTATTAATATGGATATAAATGTTCAACTAGTTATGGAAGGAGCAAGCACCTCATCTATTGACCCATTCTTTCCCCCGTGGATTTAAAAATCATAATAGATTTAATGTTAATTAATAAAAGGATAAGGAGGTGGCCATTTCTTATATAGTTTTGGGAGATAGTGAGACAGGTTTATCAAAGTTGATCTTGTCAGAGCCAATTCTAGGAACACATAAAAAATTGAGGTTAAAATCTAAAGTAACCGGTATGTTTCCTAATGGTACTTTAAGTACAAAAAAGAAAACTTTCCCAAAATCTAGAGCTCATAATAAGATATCAGCAACTAATATTGGAAATCACGTCTAACCAAGACTATAGTTAGAAGCAGCACAATATATGGAATTTTTATCTTACTTGACTAACAGATTTGGTGTTTTTTAGAAGATTGTTTGGTTTAGGAATCTTCTTGGTTTAGGAATCTTCTTAGTTTAGGAATCTTCTTCGTTTATTCTAGAAGTGTTCTATGTTTAGGAGTTTAAGTTTTATTAGGTATTTGTTTAGTTTTCTTTTTTGGAACTCTGGGTGTTTTGAGCATAATAAATAGGTTGTTAAGCCATGAAGCAATGTACACCAGATTTGATCATTAATCAAGTTATCGAATTCTATTTTGTTTTTGTCTTTCATAAGTCTTTGTATATCAGATATCTACATCTGGTATCAGAGCAAGAAGATCCTAAGCTTGTGTGATAAGCTGAAAAGAAGAAGATGGAGACTAGTTCAATTTCAATTGAAGAACCAGTGTTTGAAGGAAAAAAGTTTGAGCACTGGAGAATTCAGATGGAAAATATTTTTACATATCAGGGGGTATGGGATATAGTAGACACAGGCTATATAGAACCAGCAGAAGGAGTTGTACTCACAGAAGCTCAAAGAATTTTTTTAAACAAAAACATAATGAAGAATTTTAAGGAAACGCATATTCTTCACCAAGGAATACATGAGTCTATTATAAACAGGGTTGTGTACATCAAAGAAGTTAAAAAAAGATTGGGATGTTTTGTCAAACTACTATAAAGAACATGACAAAGTAAAAAAGGTAAGAGTGTACAAACATTAAGAAGAAAGTATGAACTTTTGCAGATGGATTCAACTGAATTGATTGCATATTTCTTCTCAAAGACATTAAATCTTGTTAATGAGATGAAATCCAATGGTGATCAGATAGAAGATACCTCAATTATAGAGGAAATCTTGCTTAGCTTACCTGAAAATTTTAAATCAAAAGTTACTGCAATTACAAAATGCAACATGAAAAAGTGGGCGTCTAAAAACCACACCCAATATTTCGTTTAGGCAATCTGTATGGACTAACTCCAATATACTTCCAAGAGAATCAACTAGACAGTCAGACTCAATAAAGGAAAATACATCCTAGAGTTATACCTCTGTTTCTCAATGTAATCAGCAAATCAAACAGATAGAAATCCACGAGCCTGATTATTATGAGAAACAACTTGAACGGTACCAAAGACCAATGTTCAAGTGTCAATCAATTTATATCAACAACCACAGGTTGGATTATATAATTGATTGAACTACGCACAACCTGTGATATTTCAATTATATAAACAAATATAATGCCGAAAAGAAATAACACAGACACCAGAAATTTTGTTAACGAGGAAACCGCAAATGCAGAAAAACCCCGGGACCTAGTCCAGATTTGAACACCACACTGTATTAAGCCGCTATAGACTATAGCCTACTACAAGTTAATTTCGGACTGGAATGTACTTGAGACCTAACCAATCTCACCCTTATTAAGGTACAGTCGTGTTCCTTATGCCTCTGAATCCCAGCAGGACTCTACGCACTTGATTCTCTTAGTTGATCTCACCCACAACTAAGAGTTGCTACGACCCAAAGTCGAAGACTTGATAAACAAATCTTTCTCACATAGAAAAGTCTATTGAATAGATAAATATGTCTCCCAAAGAAATACCTATGAGTTTTTGTTCTGTCTTTTGATAAATCAAGGTGAACAGGAACCAATTGATACACCAGACTTATATTCCCGAAGAACAACCTAGTAATATCAATCACCTCATAATAATCTTAACCGTATGGAAGCGGAACAAGATATTGTGGAATCACAAATGATGAGATGAAAATGTTTGTGACTACTTTTTTATCTTACCTATTGGAGATTGAATCTAGAGCAAATCTTAGAGAAGATAGTACTCAGTACAATAGAACAAAATAAGATCAGAACATGCAACTACGGAGAAAATATTTGGGTCTGGCTTCAGAATCCCAATGAAGTCTTTAAGTCGTTAACCTATAATGGTTTTAAAAAAACCTAGGTGAAAGGAGAATCGACTCTAGTCGCAACTAGTATCACACAGGAGGTGTGGGGATAAGGTTTCCCAGTTGCTAGAGTTCTCCCTTATATAGTCTTCAAATCAGGGTTTGCAATCAATGTTACCTTGGTAACAAAGCATTCAATATTCACCGTTTGATGAAAACCTGATTAGATTCAAGCTAATATCTTTCAACCGTTAGATCGAACTTAGCTTGTTACACACAAATGAAATGTGCCTTCATTTAGATATGGGTAACCGTACCTAAACGTGTACACTTGGTTGGCTCACCAATAGTTAACCGAAGTTAGCCATATAAACACTTTCATCTCAACCTTGTTCATGTTAATCACAACCAGTTCAAATGACTCAAATGAAACTAGTTATAGAGTTGTTCAATTATTTATATTCTCATAGAAGTATACAAGACACAATTCAAGCAAAATCGATTTTGATTCACTCGAATCAATTCATGAACATTATAGCCATGGTGCAAAGATTGCATTCTTTATTATATAAATGTATTTTTTCATGAACAATCCGATTTTAGAACTTAACCCACTCAAGTATGCAAACGGGTACGCAAACTTAGAGTTCCGGACTTGGTCTGTCCGCCAGTATGCGAACGGGTACGCTTACTGTCGTTCACGACCAAACTCAGTTGAATTCCCGGACATGAACTGTTACGCTAGTACGCATACGGGTATACATACTAAGTTCCCGGACTTCAACTGTTAAAACAGTACGCGTACGGGTATGCATACTATGGTTCCCGGACTTGGAGTAACTTGCAACAGTTAGCATACAAATACGCATACTGTGCTATATCCAATCAATGGTTAATTGTTCTAAACTCCATTTTAATCATTGAAACATTCTTAGAAGACGGGAATAGCTGTCTCACACAAATTATTAGCTTCAAAGAAATTTTCAAGTGATTAATAGATCAATACGAAACATCCGAGTTTACATCAAATGACTGTCTTACACAAATCATGTAAGATGTTACCAAACGATTTTTACATGATCATCTTTTGACTTTCGTCAAGAATAAAGATGAACTTGGTTAAAGAGAAAGCTTACCAACACATATTTCGATAAATATGTAAGCGAGTTTAACTCAGCTCGAAATATGAAATGTCTTTAAAGTGAAGTTTATATAGATACACGACTTTTGTCTCAATAGGAGATATAATAGAAATAGACTTTTGAGTGATAGATAAGTTCAAGTCTCCACATACCTTATGTTGATGAAGTTCCACAAGCTCCCCTTAGTAGTTCTTCGTCTTCAATCGATGAACGCCATGAAGTCTAAAGCTCAACTACACATTCTATCCTAATCCGAGAAATAACTATAAGTAGACTAGAAATCAAGACTTATAGTTTTGACAACTAAACTTGACAAACAAGCTTAAGATAGCAACGCTTGCGAGTTTGACCGAGCAGTGCTCTAACACAACACACTTTCTGATATGAGTATTGTTGAAGTGCTGGGTTCACTACAAGCTTATGAACAAAGAATATTAGAAAAAACAGTTGTAAAACCAATTGGAAAATCTCTACAGAGTCAGACTAACTGGAACAATGAAGCTAGCTAAAGTAGATTTGAAGGTAATAGAGGGAGAAGACCTTTTGATAAATATAAAGTTCGCTGCTATAATTGTCAATGTTTTGGTCACTTTCAACGTGAGTGCACTGAAGAAAAAAAAGGTTGTTAACTACAACAATAAGCAAACATGGCAGAAGACAAGAACATGAGCAAGAAACTTTGTTGTTAGCATGTCATTCAGCTGAAGAACAACCTCATGAACAATGGTATTTGGACACAGGTTGTAGTAACCATATGTGTGGAAGAAAATATTTATTTGCAAGTCTTGATGAGTCTGTACGATCAACTGTGAAGTTTGGAAATAATTCTATAGTTCCAATTATGGGAAAAGGAAAAATAGGAATTATACTCAAGAATATTACACAATCATATATAGTAAATGTATTTTATGTGCCAGGTATACATCAAAATTTATTGAGTATGGGTCATATAGACACCCCAGTTTTGCACGGTCCACGAAAGATCGCCGCAAAATCGTATCCAAAGTGGTCTAGGTGTTAAAAGGAAAATGAGTGCCAACTAGGGTCATGGTTACCTAGACTCTGAAAATTCAACGCATGCAGACTTGTTCCACTAGAGCTAAATTCATAGCCCACTAAGGATCCATGCATTCATGCAAGTCCAAAATGCCTAATATTCCCTAGTACGTAAACTGAGAACAAGCCTTGAGCTTAATTAGATTTCCACCAAACAGTGGCCACTAAGTCCACCCTAGCTAAGTCCACCCAAATGAGTTATCCACCCACTAGTGCCCAAAACCCCATAGGTTGGCCGTCCATCCCAAAATGAAATGTCGACACTTTTTTTTTTTAACTTTGCTCCAGAGACTTTCCCTCTTACTAGGATCTTTTGGCTTGAATAAAATATTTTTGGTTTTTGGAAATAATAATGAGAATTTGAGAATAATATTTTTTATATAAGTAACGATATTTAGGTTATTGATCTGGACCTTTGGATTTGATTCATTTAATCCTAGGGTTGTAGTTAACGGGAAGGGGTTATAAATAGTTGGTTAATTCTTGTGTTAAAGGGGGAGGAAATTTTGGGGGAGAAAGATTTCAGAAAAAAAATTTAGGGAGAAAAATAGTTCGGTAAAAAAGTTAGTCTTGGAGAAAGATTGAGGTGGTAAAGGTTTAATAGGATCGCCGCATCCGGATACGACTCGCGAAAACTTTGCTTTGTTGGTTCCTCTCGATCTAAGTAACATTTACAATTTCTTTTGCGAGAAACAGGTAGTATCCTAGCTTTGCTAAATTTAATTGATTTGATGTTGATTTAATACATACAACTGGTAATAATAATTTGTTCATTTAATCCTACGTATCAATTTTCTTGCTTCATGTTCCTTTGGTGACTACTTGATTCTAATCTCAACTCATTGATAGTGGTGTAGCCCCCTTAGCAGTTCATATTGATTGGTCATATTTTTCGATCATACATCATCACTGTTTTGGTTGACATAACCGAATTGTTCCTTCTTCTAGCTGCACACTACGTTTTTGTCGATTCCAATGGATTGTTTATCATGCGTTTACTTGTTTGGCATTATAGCTAGCTAGGACTCCTCTCAATAACATGCGACAGTGGTTGTGGTTAATTTATATCGATGAGTATTTATTCTGTGATGATAATATAATTCCAATAATATTAATAATTTTGATCTGCTATTTTGGAGTTGTTTATATTTCTTTTCCGGTAATAATAATTGGTGATTATTTTTGCTACAATAATATTAAATGGTTTTGTTTTGAGAGCACGTTTTGCTTTTGGATTGGACGCGCATATTTAATATTTTTGGTGTTATAGTTTCATGAATCTATTATTTCATATTTATTCTAACGGTCAAAATCCCTAAAATCCCAATTATAAATTAGAGGCCAATTATCTAATTGGACGGGCTAGGTGCCTCACACCTTCCTAGCCCGTATCTTGATTCCCGGACCTTTCTCTGTAAATTAGACCAGTATTTTTTTTTGGTCCCAACTCCCTAAGTTGGGTGGCGACTTCCTATAATATTAATTCCAAGTGTATTTTTCCATTTTAAATATTTAGAGATCTTAACGGATTTCGACGGTATCTACAGGTCAACTTTCAGAAAGAGGGTATTCTATGAATATTTCTAATGGTAACTGCACAATTAAAGATCAAGGAAGAAGATTGATTGCTAGAGTACAGATGACCAAGAATAAATTGTTTCCTCTAGATATTCATCAGTATCAAAAATAGAGATGTTATAACTCATCCATGGATATTGATTCTTGGTTATGGCACAAAGAATGGGTAACGTAAACTTTAATAGTATACAAATTCTGGCAAAGAAGGGAATGGTTTCAGAAATACCTACTATTGACCTATACACCACAATCCTTAATTTATCCACCTATAAGTCCTCTTACCGAAGGTGATTGTCTATGGACAAAGTCGTGACAATACTACAAATCGGTATTCACACTTTGTGTGATTGTCTATGGATACAAGATCAATACAATACGACTACCAAAGTGTGATTACTTGATAATAGGTTCATACTTAACCAAACTCTATAGGATCACTATCAATTAAAGCGGAGTTAACGTTTGTGTATTTTACATCTAAGTATAATAAAAAATTATAATTGCGGAAATAGAAAAGTAAAACACACAACAAGATTTTGTTAACGAGGAAACCGCAAATGCAGAAAAACCCCGGGACCTAGTCCAGAATTGAATACTCTAAGAATTAAGCCTCTATACAAAATCTAAACCAACTTCGTATAGTTGAGACCAAACAACTAACCCTAGTTCACTTAGTTTCCTCAGTATCCCTGCGCTTCCGAATTTGATGAGTGCACGCACTGGAACAATTCCTTTGGATCATATTCCAAACAGTAAAGGAACAACAAATCTGTTTGGTAACAACTTTATTGATTCTTTAAGATAAGATATCTCAAGTCATATGCAAAGGCTCTTCCGTTTAAGCTAATAAACTCCTTTGCCTGGTTAGATCAATCTAATCTATATTACCGAAGTAATAAGATTCGGATTTGTAACAATCAAAATAGATTCCCAAGATAACTATTAGGCGTTACCGATCTCACGCAACTATCAATCGAATAAATCCGATTCTAGTTGGATCCCAGCCGATCAAGGTTTGTGCAACACAAAGATATGAGAAACCAATTAGAAATCTTCTTCGTCTTCAAATCTTCTTTAATCTTCAATTAAAACCTGCACAACACCACTTGAATCTCTTGTGATCAATCACGCACAAAACGGAGTCTGTTAACAATGGATTATCACAAGATGTCTCTAGATCTACAAACAGTTCTAAAGATCCCGTCGATATTTCGATCTAGTTTGAGTGAATCTTATATCAGAAGTGAAGATTCTCAAGAATAAACAAACTAGGTGAAATCAAAGTTTCAACTACCGTTAGTCAATCAAATCAATCGAAAACTAATAACACTGCAATTATCTAGTTTGCCACAAATGGTACTCGTAGAGCTTCTTGATCCCACAAAATTCTTTAAACGAGCGGTCGTAAGAGATTTCGCCTAATTAGGGTACTTTTCTCTCCGATTAGACGGCTCCACCAGAAACAACAAAAAGATGAAGTTTGCCTAGCTCTTAGGATAGTTTGCTAGAAATGCAAACTTAGGTATTTATAGACCAAGGATGTTTGGACACCAAGGTATTTCCAAAACCGAAAGTATTATCAAGATATGCAATAAATGCCTATTCGGTTTTCATAATTCCAGTAAATGCTTTGTCCAATATTTCCCGAAATCTCTCAATAGAAAATCTCAAATTAGTAAATGCACATTACTAATTTTTATTCTCTAGAGATATGCATTCAATTGCTGGTAATTAAAGCATATAAAACTAATAACCTTAATTAAAAGATTCTTAATTTATTTCGGAACAGGATCTCCTTGAGTACTAAGGAATATCTTTGAACAATAAAAGATAAGAGTTACTATACGTGTTCAAAGAATGTTGACATCTCATCTTTGTAAATCCTCTTTCATATTTACAATCTTGGAATCGACTATACCACACTTCCAAACAAGTTTAGAATTGGTTCATCTGTATTCCAAGACAACTATGTGATTGATTAAATATAAAATAACATCCATGGGTTCAATCGGTTCTTCCAATCACTGGGATCGGTTATACCCTCATACGGAAGCACTTGTGATCGGTCACACAAGTTACCAGGACCGGTTACATCAGTTACCAGGATCGACCAGGACCGGTTACCATATATACATGGTATTGCTTGTGATCGGTCACACCAGTCATGAGGATCGATTACACCAATTACCAGGATCGGTTACACCAATTACTAGGACCGGTTACACCAATTACAAGGATCGATTATACAACTCTGTGATCAGTCACACCAATTACTAGGATCGGTCACACCAATTACAAATATCGATCATACCATCTCGGGTGATTACTTAGGATTGGTTACACTAATTAATCAAAACTAGTCATACTAAATCATAAGTCAGGCATTGTGATTAGTTGTACCAAGATACATAACAAAGTTACGATCGGTTCTACCATCTCACACATATTGGTAATCCAAAGATTTGCAATGAATAGCCGTACCAATAAGCCTAGCGATTTCCCTTTCGATTCATAAAACAAGTTCATGAATGTACTTCCTTTAAACAAATGCAAAACATTGTTTCCTAGGATGATATCTTCACTTTTACCCATTCACATAATCATAACAGCATTCATAAGATTATGTCGATGTCATATCTACGAAGTTCAAAAGATAAGCGTTATATTTCGTAGTCTAATTCCTAATACTATGATCATATGATCATGTCTCACTACTAGAGTAATATATCCATACACAGCTTGGCAGTTATGTTTTCAATATAACATGACATGAAAGATACGTTAGGAATGAAACAGTTCAAGCCAATATTACTAACCTCAAAAGGAAGGAAGATATCGTTGTTGTAGCTCGTTACTTCTTCACATTCTTCAGGTCTTCGAGTAAAACTTATATGTCTCAACATTCCTAGACTTTCTAGTCTAACCTAAACGAAGTTGTCTCTAGTACATAATCAAGCGACTCTTAGATGAGTTATGATTCACTAAGATATGACAACCAAACTTGACATACACCCGCTTGGTGGCTACAACCGAGCTATGCTCTAACATTACATCAGATGACTGCAAGGTACACACCACAACAAAATGGTGTTGCAGAAAGTAAAAATCGAACTATTATGGAGATGGTACGTACCATGAGAAGGGCAAAGAATTTACCTAAGAATTATTGGGCAGAAGTTGTTGATTGTGCTGTCTATTTGCTGAATATATGTCCAACCAAAAGTTTGATTGATAAGACTCCATAGGAAGCAGGGAGTGGAAGGAGACCAAGTGTACGACATCTCAAGGTATTTGGTTGCATAGCATATGCACATGTACCTAAAGAGATATGTAAAAAAACTTGATGATAAGAGTGAAAAATGTATCTTTATTGGTTATAGTACTGCAACCAAAGGATATAAATTATTAAATCCAGAGACGTGAAAGCTGGTTATAAGTAAAGATGTGATTTTTGAGGAAGAAGCTCAGTGGGAATGTAACTTAGAAATACCAAGAAGAGTTGCTAGTGAGACACCATTAGTTGAATAAGAAGAAAGTCCAATTGAGATGTTGGAAGATGAAACAAGAGTTGATACAACTTTGCAGCATGAAAAAAACCCAACATGCAATCATACTTTTCTAACTCGTTTGAATAATTATGTTATAACTAGAGATGATGAAGATATGGATGAATATATAGTGAATTTTGCACTATTTGGAGGCTATGATCCTGTAGAGTGTGAAGAAGCCTCTAAAAATCAAGGGTGGAGACAAGTCATGGACGTTGAAATACAAGCAATAGAGAAAAATAACACATGAAATCTTACATCTCTTCCAGAAGGAAAGAAAGTTATATGTGTTTAGTGGGTCTATAAGACAAAGTATAGACTATAGGGTGAGGAATAACGTCTTAAGGAAAGACTTGTAGCTAAAGGCCATGAGAAAAAACCAGGTGTTGATGGTGGTTTTCGGTTCAGGGTCAAAATTGTGAAACCCTGTTTTTAATGCGCTGTCATCCTGCAAAGGAACAGAAGCCATTTGAAAGTGATGAGTGCATAAACCTCTTCGCTCACAGATGTATTGAGAAATTCAATATATATATATATATATATAATTCACTCAGAATGGTGCATAACAATAATCCCAAATATTCTATGAATTTTATTTTCCACCAGCATTATTCACTAATGCATTGCCCGCCTAGTATTTTTCTATGCTATGTTCCCCAGCTGAACTATCAATATTGGCATGACATGACGATTAATGTTCACTCGCAGCGGAGTAGCACAAATCTCCCGAAGTGTCCGTATTGAGATTTGCATGAAAACACTCACACAGGATGCACCACTCTCTGATAAAGAGATTTTCGTGTCAACGCGCTTTTAATTAAAAGTTAGCACGATCGACGCACTTAAATTCCTTAGGGAAAACCTAGACTGTCCATGACAGTCTTAAGGAGTAATCATGGCCACACGATTTGGCCAGACAATTCAACAAGCTTAGCCTCTTCCCAGCAGAACTAGGCGACCTCCATAATGTCCACCGGCGAGCCCACTAGCATCCTTGCCGATCGTAATTCCTTTAATTAACCCGCAACACCCCTGATCGTTAGCGAGAACCAGGGTGATCGCGCTGTTGAAAGAAAGATCGAACGAGCTAAGACCGACCATTGCGGTCTCAAATTCATCACATTCGCCCAACTTAGCTAGCCTAGTTGGATGGTCTATATCCTCCTTCGAATGATCAAAGAGTTGCTGGCGTGTTCACCGGCGACCCAGCTCCATCCCTGGTCGATCGACCTTCCCACGGCAAGCCAAGAGTGCATCAAATCGTTTGCTCAAACTAGGGTGAATGCGCTGTTTTGGAAACCCAAAAGTTGCGTTGCGGCAGCGTGCTACTATCTCAAATTGATCATAACCGTCCATCTTAGCCAGCCAAATTGAATGGTTTAGATCAAATTTTAGGCGGCCCAATAGATGTCAGCATGCTCATCGGCATCTCGCCTTTGTGTGTGGTCAATCGGCCCGCTCAAACTAGCGCCCAATGCTTTCAATCGATTAGCCAAAATAGGGTTGACCGCACGGCTTCTAAACCCTAATTTGAATCGACGACAGAAAGCTACTGCCGCAAATCATCTCGTCCATCCAACTTCTCTAGCCTAGTCGGATGGTCTAGGTTTATTTTAAGGAGACCGACAGGGTGATTCCGCGATCACCGGCTATCCCTCATTCACAGGGAACGAACGGCCAAGTCATGGATCATTCATAGGGTTCCCAAATGATCACTCAAAAGTGGCCATTCGTGCTACTTGTATGATTCAACAACAGTCATTAACTGCCGCAAAATCGTCTCAGCCACTCAACTTGGCTAGCCAATTTAAGCGGTCCAGATCTAACCTGGATCGACCGATAGGATTTTAGAATGGCTACCAGTCGCCACTCTCCTATAGGGCCTGACCGGCCACTCCCTGGGATGCATGCGTAGCTCCTACCGACTCCCTGAAAGAGGGCGGTCATGCTCCTTTTAATACATTAAGCTCCGAGACTAATTTAGACGATCTCGGAAACAATGATGCTTCATGAACATCTATTATTTTCAGCTGCTTGTTTAAAAGCGATGCTTTATATATATCGATTATAAACGATGTATGGATTCCACAAATAATTTTTTTATTTGACCTAAAAGCACTATGTGCTGTTTTTAGCGGCAAGTCTCACGACTTGACCCATTTACTCGAGACATCAAACATGTCACAAATTGGGGGATGCTCACTGGAGTATTGGTCTGGCGGTTTACAGCGTGCGGCGTGCAACGCGCCCATTACGAGAAAGTGTCAGGAAAGGACGGACGGTTAACATCAATGAGGGAGTAATGGGTGAAAGGGTGGCCGGTCTTCCCACATAATGGAAACGTGATGGTCACCACCTTTTGCACAACCCCACTTCTCCACTACTTAACTGCCTCCACTTCCTACGGGATTAGGGGTGCTCTCAATGACTTGTATAAATAGGTTGTTCAACCTATTTTCGAGAGACAAAAATGTTATCAACACAAGTTTCCAGAAAACACCCAACTGATAGCTTACGTTCTGCAAGCCAGTTCCACATTCTGATACAAGTCATAAAACAACCACACTTCTTAATTCAACATTCTGATCTCAACACCTTCTTCGCTTCCCTCCCTAAGATCAACCCTTGTTCTTCACTTTGTGACCGAATTGAATCTGGAACGGCCATTTCTTGGTTTAGGCCAGAGTCTTACAGATTGATCTCTCAAATCTAAAAGTACTCCCGTGCAGTGCATTTGTTTAGGGTTTTAATTCGTTTCTCATCAACACACCCAAATTTACCAAAAACAGTAGAATCAGTTTTTACCCCAAAACAATTGGCGACCACAGTGGGAGATTAATCTCTCGGTTGCAAGATCAATTTTCAATTTCATTTCAATTTTTTCAAATTCAAGATGGTAGATCTTAGGTCTGGGTCAGTTACCAATCCTGATGCTACTAGCGCTGTTTACACTCCTGGTGCCAATATCCCTGCTGTTAACACCAATGTACCGCCTGCCAGCATAGTCAACACATCGCATGGTGTTACATCCTCTAGCACTAACACCAGCAACGCCGAAAGCATCCCCTCTGGCGTGACGCCTCTTATTACCAGAGCCGCTGCTACTCCTAATATTTCTTCGAGCATGACGCCTCCAATCGTCTCCAGGGCTGCCACCATTCCTCCATCAGGACGAGAGACTGGAGGAGCCAGAGGAAACCTACCTCCTATTACCATTGTCGATTTAATGGAGAGACATGAAATTATTACTAAAGCTCAGACGGACGTGGCTACCGCTCAGAAGGAGGTGCTCACTTTTCTCAAGACGCTAACGGAAAAATTTCCACCAGAACCGTGTCGTCCCCAAATGGAGCATACAAGGAACACTTTCATGACACCCGGAGCGAGTACTTCAGCAGGGCGTATCTTTATGGATGAAGAAGTTTGTGTAGCTCCTGAACGACCAACTAAAAGGAATCAACAATCCAACTTTATCACACGATAGGACTTGGAACGGCTTCTCCAGAATCGAGGCAGAGAAAATCGAGCCACCATTCATCAACATCAACCTCCTTATCCTCCTGACGTGCAAAGAGTTCCCCTTCCAAGAGGATATTGTTCTCCCCAGTTCTCCCTTTACAACGGTACTGGTAACGCTCATGAACACATCTCTCATTTTTTTGGAATCACTAGGAGAGCATGAATACAACCACGTCCTCCGCCTGAAAAATTTCTCAAAATCACTCACTGGAAGGGCGTACACCTGGTACAACAATATTGCACCAAACAGCATAGGAAATTGGTGTGAAATGGTTACCGCTTTCTACAAGAAATATTTCTTTGTGTCTGAGCAAATCACTTTATCAGACTTGGGAAGGATGTTTCATCGAAACAATGAACATCCAAACGATTATGTCAAGAGATTAAGGATTCAAGCGCTAGATTGTCATGATCAAAATATAACCGAGCATCAATTGGTGGAGCTGTGCATTAATGGCATGGTACCCGTCTATCGCGCTTTACTGGAGAACCTGCGTTTGCAAATATTTTCTGAACTTCATGAAGCTGCTCGGCCACAACAGCACCTGCATTGCTGGAAAGGACCAAACCCGCTAGAAATGTAGATGCACGTGAGACTCGAGGAAGCAGACGTCTCACCAACAAATAATACAATGCCCGACCCTCTGTAAGTATAGTGGGTGAAGGAGGAAAGAGAATAGCTCCAGCGGCGGAACAACAACCCAAACGTGCGGCACCAGCGCATCAGGCAGCTCCACCACGGAATGCCGCGACTATGGCGCCTACGCAACAAAAAGAAACTGGAGATGCTGCTCCAAACTTCCCGTTCCCAATAGAGGAAGTAATTGAGTTCCTGGAAGCATGGATTCAGGATGATGCCATCAAACTACCTCCTATCAGAACCCACCAACTGAGGAAGAGATGGCAAATCCCAAATATTGTCGTTACCACAGGTTCGTCAATCATCCCACAAATGAATGCAACAAGTTGAAGCGCATTTTCAAGGAAAAAATAGATGCGGGAGAACTTCAACTAGTCACTGAGGGAGTTCACAGAGACCCTCTCCCAGTCAGAAGCTGCACACTTTTTGGGGACTCTGCTCATAAGACCGTGAAATCTATGATGGAGCGTGTATGTGAAATTCTTTATTTCTCCAAGGCACAAAGTCAAGATATATTTGCATCTCTCAATCGCATTGTGTCAGGCAAGCGGCTGTTTTCAGTCAGAGAAGCTACTCCTAAACCCCAATCTCTCTTAGGAGACGTTGTTGGAAAATGCAACTGGGGACTGCTGACCACTGCCCACCTGAAGGGTGTCGAGTTTGACAGCATGCTGATTGACGTAACCTATGACTTTAACGTTGTCACCATCAAGACTCTGAAAGCCACAAAGATCCCAAAATAGGAAGCCGTTCACTGTCCAACCATGATCAAAAACTCGGAAGGGGAGTCTAGAGACGCTTATGAGTACATCAATCTCGAAATCAAGGTAGGAGATGCTCTAATGCACGCTAGGTGGCTTAAACCTTTCAATACCTAAGACGACACGTCGCCTTTTTCTTTAGCATTTCTTTTAGCATTTCCCCTTTTCATGCAATATATTTGTAATTCCTCCAAAATGACTGTACTGCTTGCATTCATAATTAGGATTTCATTTTATCAGTTAATCGAAACATCATTTCCTCACAAAACCATTACCCATCTGTTCAAAACCAAAAAAAAAATCAAACCATGAAAGAAACACCTTACATCTTTCAGTAAAGACCTAAGAGGGGAATATGTAAAGGAAAAAGAAAGAACAAGATATTCAAGGGAAATCATAAAGCAGCAACAGATTCTTCTTGGAAGGCACCGTATCCCGAAGAGCAGACTGCTTCAACATTGAGACAGTTTCTCAATCACCACCTCTTTTGACCGACGTGATCCCTAGAGGAGGTTCTGTCCACTTCAATATGCAATTTTCAGATTTTGAAAATCATTTCACGGACCGGGAAGCAACGAATCTGAAGGTGGTGCACGTACCCAGTGACACTCCCAGTTCGCAATTGCTTCTTCATAAATCACGTTGCACATGTCGTCAATTGAAGATAAGGCCTCTCTTATCCGTTTATCCTACAATATGCGGCTTATTGGGTCTCTAGATTCATGGCAAAGCTCTCATGCTTCTACATACCTAGATGGCACGCCACAAATCTTCAAGAAGCGTGTAATCTACAAGAGGAATATCAAACAGAAGGTTGGTCGAGCCATAATTGTTATTTTTCCCTACTCTAAATTGTTGTTACTAGCGTTACATGTGTGGAAATATTATTGTGGAAGAGGTGCCTCTTCCCATGAGAAGAAAACACAGACTTGCCAGTCATTACAATTTGTGTGCTATCTTCCTATCCGCCATGCCGCCTCAATAGAATGGGAAGAGATCAGATTGCAAAATCACGTTTTAGGAATGAATATCATGAACAGAGGCTACCAAAGAGCGCCACATCTAAAGTTTCAAGATATTGCGAGATCTTTCTAAGAATTTGGATTTCTGAGTCCGGAGATTTCATTCATTCATCCAACTGGAAACATAAAATCATGAAAGTAGCATGAATGAAGGATTATTATTTGATGAATCCCTGGCTCCAGCCACATGAAACAAAAGACTACTAAACATCAAAGAAGTATCATCAATGCCAGGGTCAATGGCGCCTTCACTGGAACCCTCTCCAGAAGCCGCTTCAACATACTCTCCAGAAGACGCTTCAACATCCTCTTCGGAAGCTGCACCAACATTCACTTCAGAGTCCGCTTCAACATCTTCTCCAGATGCCACTCCTCCTATACACTCTTCGGAAGTTGCCCCGACATCCTTTTCAGAAACTACTTCAACAGCCTTTTCAGGGTATTCCGGTTCGTCCACGTCAGAGTCGAGGATTATGACACCGTCATGAATAGGGTGTCCATGTTTATCCAGGAGTTCACGTTCTCCCGAGAGCTTCTCATGCTCCACCCTCCGGCGCTTTAGCCAGGCAGCAAACCTTTCAGTCCTAGCACTTGTTGGCTGAGATGCTATTTTTCCTCCATGCCAACCGAAGCCAGGAAAACTTGGTCACGCTCTCAGACGATGCTCAGATGACAAGGGACTTTGAATGCAGTTTGAGATACCAACCAACCGTCTTCCTGATCTACCTGGGGCCAACCAATATTATGCTAGGGGAACGCTCATCTGGACGCCTCGTGCCATGTTCCAAGGACAAGCCGACCCACCTCTCCTGGTAACATCTGTCTACTTTGCCTCATAAGTTTTATCTTTATTTGTCACCATCTAGTGCTTACCCCTCAATAATATCACTGTTACGTACTAAGAAGGGGACTTAACGTTGATGGTGGTTTTCGGTTCAGGGTCAAAATTGTGAAACCCTGTTTTTAATGCGTTGTCATCCTGCAAAGGAACAGAAGCCATTTGAAAGTGATGAGTGCATAAACCTATTCGCTCACAGATGTATTGAGAAATTCAATATATTTGTATATATATATATATATAATTCACTCAGAATGGTGCATAGCAACAATCCCAAATATTCTATGAATTTTATTTTCCACCAGCATTATTCACTAATGCATTGTCCGCCTAGTATTTTTCTATGCTATGTTTCCCAGCTGAACTCTCAATATTGGCATGACATGACGATTAATGTTCACTCGCAGCGGAGTAGCACGAATCTCCCGAAGTGTCAGTATTGAGATTTGCATGAAAACACACACACAGGATGCACCACTCTCTGATAAAGAGATTTTCGTGTCAGCGCGCTTTTAATTAAAAGTTAGCACGATCGACGCGCTTAAATTCCTTAGGGAAAACCTAGATTGTCCATGACAGTCTTAAGGAGCAATCACGGCCACACGATTTGGCCAGACAATTCAACAAGCTTAGCCTCTTCCCAGCAGAACTAGGCGACCTCCATAATGTCCAACGGCGAGCCCACTAGCATCCCTGCCGATCGGAATCCCTTTAATTCACCTGCAACACCCCTGATCATTAGCGATAACCAGGGTGATCGCGCTGTTGAAAGAAAGCTCGAACGAGCTAAGACCAACCATTACGGTCTCAAATTCATCACATCCTCCCAACTTAGCTAGCCTAGTTGGACGGTCTAGATCTTCCTTCGAATGATCAAAGAGTTGCTGGCGTGTTCACCGGCGACCCATCTCCATCCCTGGTCGATCGACCTGCCCACGGCAAGCCAAGAGTGCATCAAATCGTTTGCTCAAACCAGGGTGAACGCGCTGTTTTGGAAACGATAAAGTTGCATTGCGGCAGCGTGCTACTGTCGCAAATCGATCACGATCGTCCATCTTCTCCAGCAAAATTGAATGGATTAGATTAAATTTTAGGCGTCCCAATAGATGTCAGCATGCTCATCGGCATCTCTCCTTTGCGTCTGGCCAATCGGCCCGCTCAAATTAGCTCCCAGTGCTTTCAATCGATTAGCCAAAATAGGGTTGGCCGCACGGCTTCTAAACCCCAATTTGAATCGACGGAAGTAAGCAACTTCCGCAAATCATCTCGTCCATCCAACTTCGCTAGCCTAGTCGGACGGTCTAGGTTTATTTTCAGGAAACCGACAGGGTGATGCCGCGATCACCGGCATCCCTCCTTCACAGGGAACGATCTGCCAAGTTATGACTCGTTCATAGGGTTCAAAAATGATCACTCAAAAGTGGCCATTCGCGCTACTTGTATGATTCAACAGCAGTCATTAACTGCCGCAAAATCGTCTCAGCCACTCAACTTTGCTAGACGATTTAAGCAGTCAAGATCTAACCTGGATCGACCGATAGGATTTTAGAATGTCTACCAGTCGCCACTCTCCTATAGGGCATGACCGGCCACTCCCTGGGATACGTGCGTAGCTCCTACCGACTCCCTGAAAGAGGGCGGTCACGCTCCTTTTAACACATTAAGCTCCGCGACTAATTTAGATGAGCTCGGAAACAATGATGCTTCATGAACATCGATTATTTTCAGCTGCTTGTTTAAAAGCGATGCTTTATATACATCGATTATAAACGATGTATTGATTCCACAAATAATTTTGTTATATGACCTAAAAGCATTATGTGCTATTTTTAGCGGCAAGTCTCACGACTTGACCCATTTACTCGAGACATCAAACATGTCATAAATTGGGGGATGCTGACTAGGGTATTGGTCTGGCGGTTTACAGCGTGCGGCGTGCAGCGCGCCCATTACGAAAAAGTGTCAGGAAAGGATGGACGGTTAACAGCAATGAGGGAGTAGTGGGTGAAAGGGTGACCGGTCTTCCCACATAATGGAAATGTGATGGTCACCACATTTTGTACAACCCCACTTCTCCACTACTTAACTGCCTCCACTTCCTACGAGATCAGGGGTGCGCTCAATGACTTGTATAAATAGGTTGTTCAACCTATTTTCGAAAGACATAAGTGTTATCAACACAAGTATCCATAAAACACCCAGAACTGGTAGCTTACGTTCTTCAAGCCAGTTCCACATTCTGATACAAGTCATAAAACAACCACACTTCATAATTAAATATTCTGATCTCAACACCTTCTTCGCTTCCCTCCCTAAGATCAACCCTTGTCATTCACTTTGTGACCGAATTGAATCTGGAACGACCATTTCTTGGTTTAGGACAGAGTCTTACAGATTGATCTCTCGAATCTAAAAGTACTCCCGTGTAGTGCATTTTTTTAGGGTTTGAATTCATTTCTCATCAACACACCTAAATTTACCAAAAACATCAGAATCAGTTTTTACCCCAAAACACCAGGTTTTTATTATTTTGAAGTATGTGTACCTGTTGCAAGACTAGATACTGTTAGAATGATCATAGCCTTAGCTGCACAACATCACTGGAAGATTTTTCAGATGGATGTAAAGTCAGCATTCTTAAACAGTGTATTAGAAGAGGAAGTTTATGTTGAAAACTAGCAGGTTATATTAGAGAAGGAAAAGAGAATCAAGTATACAAGCTAAACAAAGCTTTGTATGGCTTCACGTGTTTGGTATACAAGAATTGATACCTATTTTGTTGAAAAAGGTTTTGATAAATGTCCATATGAGCACACTTTATATGTAAAGGCAGGTGCTCAAGGAAATCAGATCATAGTTTGCTTATATGTGGATGATCTTATTTTCACGGGAAACAATATTGAGATGATCAATGAATTCAGGGAGGCCATGATTAAAGAATTTGAGATGACAGATCTAGGTTTAATGTCCTATTTTCTTGGACTTGAAGTTTTACAGTCTGATAAAGGAATTTTTGTATCACAACAAAGATTTGCAAAGACAATTCTGGATTGTTTCAAGATGAGTAATTGTAAAGCAATTAGAACTCTAGTGGAAGAAAGACTGAAGTTAGAAAAAGAAGGAAAAAGAGAGTTTGTTAATCCTACATATTTTAAACAACTTGTAGGAAGTCTCAAGTATTTAACTTCTACAATACTTGACATTGTGTATGGAGTTGGGCTTGTCAGTAGGTTTATGGAATCACCATATCAATCTCATTTTCAAGCAGCAAAACGTATCTTAAGGTCTATTAAAGGTACAATTGATTTAGGATTTTTTTATGGTACTTCGAAAAATGCAGAATTGGTAGGTTATACTGATAGTGATTGGGCTAGTGACACTGAGGAGAGAAAAAGTACTTCTGGTTTTGCTTTTCACATGGGATTAGGATATTTCTCATGGTCATCAAAGAAGCAACAAGTGGTTTCTTTATCTACAACATAAGCAGAATATATAGCTACAACTTCTTGTGCCACTCAAGCTGTTTGGTTAAGAAGAATGTTGAGTTTATTGAATCATGAACAAGTTAATCCAACTAGCATTGTGTGTGATAACAGGTCAGCTATTGCACTTACAAGGAATCCAGTTTTTCATGAAAGAAGCAAGCACATTGATATAAAGTATCGCTACATTCTTGAGCTAGTAAAAAATGGAGAAGTGGTTGTGAAGTTTTGTCCTAGTTCTGAGCAAATATGTAGCAGACATCTTCATAATGTCCTTAAAAGCTGATGTATTTGTCAGCTTATGTGAAATACTTGGAATGACTAGTTTACATAGTTTTGGTTTGAGGGAGGCTGTTGGAAATCAAGTCTAACCAAGACTATAGTTAGAATCAAAACAATATTTGGAATGTTTATCTTACTTGAGACAAGTTTTGTGTTTTCTAGAAGATTGTTTGGTTTAGGAATCTTCTTAGTTTAAGTTTCGTTTATTCTAGAAGTGTTCTATGTTTAGGAGTTTAAGTTTTATTAGGTATTTGTTTAGTTTTCTTTTTTGGAACTCTGGGTGTTTTGAGCAGTATAAATAGGTTGTTAAGCCATGAAGCAATGTACACCAGATTTGATCACTAATCAAGTGATCGAATTCTCTTTTGTTATTGTCTTTCATAAGTCTATGTATATCAGATATCTACAGCTAAACTTATGGAATTTGGTTCTCTATGGAGTTTAGACTTCCCTTTGAAAATAGATCATTAAAACATGTTTAACAACCTTGCGAAAAATCATGATGGTTTAACTATAGGGAATGTCGACGAGTCTTCTACTTAGTAGGTAGTGTTCTTCTTTTGATTTACAAGTTGCATTTTGAAATTCAGATACGACAAGATGTATCTTCAACTGTTAATCCTCTTTCGTTCTAACTTTGTTTTCTTTAGGCTTTCTGCTCTAAATTGTATCCGCTTGCACACGGCCTGTGTACCTTTAAATCTATTCTCTTTGTTTAATTAAAAGAAAAAAATAATTTTTGAAAAATAAGAGCCTTAGTAGACGTAGCGCCACCTCAATTGGTTCATTTATAGCTTATATGATTTCATCTCTTTACTCTTTAATTCCCAAAAGTCTTCCTAAACACCAATGTCATTCAAACTAAGCATGATCAAGGGTGGAAATGGTGTTTCATTGGAAAACTCTGCAACAATATTTGTTTTGAAACTTCTAGAGTTAGCTCTTTCATCAATACAACCTGGGAAATAATCAGTAGAATTGAAGTTGATATTTGGAACAAAAGAAGAAACTTCTGCATCATTAGGCTCACTCATGAGGAGGACTATAACACTCTCAGGAAAGGAGGCACAAGGGTTTTTTTTAATAAGCTAATGGTTCAAGTTGAGGTCCTTGTTGAAGGACCGGAGCTAATTGATGATGAACAATTTTAAAAAGTCATGATTTGGTTACTCATCAAAAGAATTCCTAAACACATCATTCCTGACATTAGGGAAATTCTCAAACCAGATGGAGTCTTTCAAGAAGCAAGAAAACCCAATGGAAGAGATAGATATGAAAAGAACATGGAAGTCAAGCTCAAAATTGATGTAACCAGACCCCTCAAGTTTGGGATTGAAGCTTTTGAAACCACAACCTTCTCTCACTGGATAGAATTTGCTTATGCCTTAAATGGTATAAAATTCTGCAAAGTCTGCAGAATTCTAGACCACCGTCTCCCCATTTGTGCTACACCAACCAACTTTACAACTAAAAATCCCACCCCAAACACTCAACCTCCTTCTCCCAGCATCCAAATTCAGAAACCTCAATTATCTGGAAAAGCCTTAATCCACCATTCTTACACTGACTTTATGCTTCCTCTGAGTTTGAGGCCAAAATGAAGTATGCTAAAAAAATTGGAACTGGAAAATGTTATGGCCAACTTAGCCCCCTCATCCTCAACTAACCCCAGCACTTTTGGAGCTAAATCTCCCCTTTCTGGCAAGGATGCTATTATCAACATCTTGATGTCCTGGCTTGCCAGATTAGGATCAAGAGATTACAACTTGATAATAAAATTTTTGGAACCTACAAGAAGAAACTTCCAAACATGAAAACTGCTGCTAGAGCCATCAAACATCCAAATTTGGCCAACTCTACCCCAAGCACTGAAATTATCAGCTTCCCTGTATCCCCCACCCAAACCTTTCCCCTTTAATTATCTATCTTCTTTAGCTCAAATTAAAGACAAAATGGATGATGAAATAGCTAAAAAGAAAAAAGAAAACTGGAAATCTAAGAAAAAAGCCCATAGCTTAAAAGAGTCTGATATTCATTCCACTGAACCCAAAAGAAAGAAAATTTATGAAGACAATGAGGCTGAAGGCACCAAAAAGTGCAAGGATATTGTCACTCCAGAGAAACTCATTTCAACCCCAGCTGGATTCTAATAGTACCTTGGAAAGACCTTCCACTACAAATCTGGTAAGTTACTTTATCCTAAATCTCTTTAAACTACATAAAGTCTCTTTTATCCTGCATACCACAACTTGCTCTCACATAGTTCTAAATCAGGATTGGGTCTTAACTTGCTACATGCACTTTTCTAAATTCCGTGACTTACTTTCTAGAAGACTCATCTCTAAATATCCCTTGGTATCATACTTCTGGCAATTTTTTACCTCTCTGGCATGGAACTGCCAAGGCCTTGGAACAAAAGATACTAAGGCCGGTTGCTATGGGGAGAGGTATAAAAGCTGTTTTGCCATGCCATGTGGCATGGCAAACTAGTTTTCCCACTACGGTAAAACTGGCAAATTCTATTAAATTAGTATATTTTATTGTGTTTTGTGGGACCATTATCAATAAAAAAAATAGTTGTTTGTATTTAGTGGGGTCTTTATTAAATTTTAAGGATTATATAATATCTTGTGGGACCCTTATATGATAAAAATCTGTTATAATAACTAAAAGTAGGAGAGAAGAAGTAAAATAAAAATTAACAAATTACCTAGCGATCAAGTGTTGACCGACAACGGTGGAGACTACACCGGGAGATCTACACTACACCGAGCGGTCGAGACTCGACCGCTCAGTAGAAACTTGATTGCCACTTAGCCAGGCCAGTTTGCTTGTTTGCCAGCTCCATAGTGGGTGCAAAACTGGCAAATCTATTGATTTGCCACACCCATAGGAACTGGCATAAGAGATATCTAAATGATATGCTAAACAAATTGAATCATGACATTGTTTTTTTATCTGAGACGAAACAAAAGAAGGAAAAGATTAAGAAAATCATGCAGGATATCAATGTCCAAAACTTTTGGTTTGTTGAACTAGGAGGGGCTAGTGGCACTGCTGGTGGGTTAGTTTTGATTTGGAAAAACAACATTTCTGTAGAAATCATTGATTTCTCTCTAAAACACATCAATGCTATCATCACCACTGCACTTAGCCCCCCTTGTCTCTTTACTGACTACTATGGTAGCCCTTATGATTTAAATAAAAAACTGGAGTCTTGGAAAATGTTGGAAAACACTGCTCTAACTAATCATCTCCCTTGGATGATTAATTGAGACTTCAACTTCATTCTCTATGATTCTAAGAAGTATAGTGTTAACCCAATTGATACTAATGAAGCAACATGCTTTCAAAACATAATCTTGGATTTAAATTTGGTGGATATTGGCTTCACAGGTTGTCCTTTTACTTGGTCCAACAAAAGGTCTGGTCCTACTCTCACTGAACAGAGACTTGATAGAGGTCTTGCCACTGATAGTTGGTTGCTCTTATATCCTAACACGACCATAACAAACATGCTGGCTATAGGTTCAGACCATCATCCTATCCTTTTGAATTCTAATCCTCACTGGAAAAGTGGTAGAATTCCTTTCAAGTTCTTTGGTCCCTGGTTGGCTCATGAGAATTGTAAGAAAATAATAGCTGAATGCTGGAATAAGGAATTTAATGGTTCTAGTGCTTTTCTTATAGCTAGAAAACTTAAGGATATCAAACTTCAAATGAGAATTTGGAATAAAGAGGTCTATGGTAATATCAAAACTAATGTGGAAGACTGCAAAAATCATCTTGATTGGCTCCACAAAAACTACTTCAGAAGGGACAAAGGAGAGGCTCTCAAGATAGCTAGAAAAAATCTTAAGAACTGGTTGGATATTAAAGAATGCTTCTGGAAGATAAATAGCAGAGACGAAATTATAAAGTTAGGAGACAAGAATACTGACTATTTCCACAGAGCCAACAAATGCATAACAAGGAGGAATAAAATAGACACTATCCAAAATGAAGAAGGTGAATGGATAACTTCTTATCAGGAGGTAATAGCTTGCTTCACCAACCATTTCACCAAAATGTCTACTGCTGAGACCATTAACATAAATCCCGAAATCATAAACCTTATCCTAACTACCATTACACACCATGACAACATCTCCCTAAATAGAACCCCTGATATGGTTGAATAAAGAATATTATCTTCAGTATGGCAGGTGATAAAGCTCCAGGACCTGATGGCTTCTCAGCAAATTTCTTCCAAACCAATTGGGATATTTTGGGTAATGACATTGTCAAGATGGTTAAATATTTCTTCACCTCTGGTCACATGCTCAAAGAGATGAATTCCACTTTCATCTCTCTCATACCCTAAACTGATATCCCAACTTCTCCTAGCCATTTCAGACCCATTAGTCTTTGCAATACAACTTATAAGATCATATCTAAACTTATTGCCTAGAGAATGAAGCCTTATCTAAACAAGATCATCTCCCCTTACCAATCTACTTTTATACCTGCTAGGCAAATTTCTGACAATATAGCTATGGCTCATGAGATAATCTATTCCATGATATCTAAAAGAGGCAAGAAAGGAGAAAATGGTAGTACGGGTATAGAAATTGATATGGCTAAAGCTTTTGACAGGGTGGCTTGGGACTTTCTTATAGCCATAATGAAGAAAATTGGTTTTGATACTCACTGGTGTGGAAATAATTTACCAATGTATCACTACTACCACCTCTGCAGTTCTTGTTAATGGATCTCATGATAAGTTTTTCAACACCTCTAGAGGCTTAACACAAGGTGACCCCCTATCACCTTATCTCTTCCTCTTCTGCATGGAAGCTCTATCCATAACTCTATCCCAAGCTGAAGATTTGGGGCTAATCACTGGCATAAAAATCTGCAAGAATGCTCCATCCATCAACCACCTTCTGTTTGCTGATGACTGCATGGTTTTCTACAAAGCCAACAAGACTGAAAGCCAGAATCTGATGGATATCTTTCATATTTTCAGTGAAACCTCTGGCCAACTTATAAATTTCAACAAATCTAATGTCTTCTTCAGCAGCAACACTGATCCTACACTCAGTACCATCATCAGCAAAAATATGGGAGTCCAAGTTCTTCAACTTCATGAAAAATACCTTGGTTCCCCTCTTTTTACTCATAGAAGCAAGATTATATCCTTCATACTAGGAGTGGACAAACTGAAACAAAGATTGATCAGCTGGAAGAATAGCCCTTTGAATCCTGTTGGCAGACATGTCCTTATAAGCTCTGTCACTTGATCTACCAGTGTTTACCAAATGAACTGTTTCAAATTGCCTAAACAAACTTGTCAAGATCTCAACAAGCTGCAAAGATATTTTTTCTGGGGCAAAAGTATAGAAAACCCAAAAGGTTACTATCAAAAATCCTGGACAGCTGTCTACAAACCCAAGTGAAAAAGCGGGGGTCTAACAATCTCACCCAATATTTCGCTTAGCAATCTATATGGACTAACTCCAATATACTTTTAAGAGAATCAACTAGACAGACAGACTCAATCTTAATAAAAAGTATATCAAAGAGTTATATCTCAATTTCTCGATTCAATCCTTACTCAAACAAATAGAAATCTGCGAGCCTGATTGAATACAAGAGAAATAACTTGAACGGTACAAAAGACCAATGTTCAAGGATCAATCAATTTCAATCAACAACCAAAGGTTGGATTTACCAATTGATCGATACAACGCACAACCTGTGATATTTCAATTATATAACAAAATATAATGCGGAAAAGAAATAACACAGACACCATAAGTTTTGTTAACGAGGAAACTGCAAATGCAGAAAAACCCCGGGACCTAGTCCAGTTTGAACACACACTGTATTAAGCCGCTACAGACACTAGCCTACTACAAACTAACTTCGGTCTGGACTGTAGTTGAACCCCAATCAATCTCACACTGATCCAAGGTACAGTTGCGCTCCTTACGTCTCTGATCCCAGCAGGATACTACGTACTTGATTCCCTTAGCTGATCTCACCCACAACTAAGAGTTGCTACGACCCAAAGTCGAAGACTTTGATAAACAAATCTGTATCACACATAAAAGTATGCAGGAATAGATAAATCTGTCTCCCACAGAAATACCTACGAGATTTGTTCCGTCTTTTGATAAATCAAGGTGAATAGGAACCAATCGATAACCCCGACTTATATTCCCGAAGAACAGCGTAGAATTATCAATAACCTCACAATAATCTTAATCGACTAGTGAAACAAGATATTGTGGAATCACAAATGATGAGACGAAGATGTTTGTGACTATTTTTTATCTTGCCTATAGGAGAAATCAATCTCAAGCTAATCTTACGATTGTACTCAAATACGATAGTAACAACAAGATCAGATCACGCAACTACAGAGAAAATAGTTGGGTCTGGCTTCACAATCCCAATGAAGTCTTTAAGTCGTTAACCTACAGGGTCTCGATAAAAACCTAAGGTTAAAGGAGAATCGACTCTAGCTTATAAAACTAGTATCACATAGGAGGTGTGGGGATTAGGTTTCCCAGTTGCTAGAGTTCTCCTTTATATAGTCTCCAAATCAAGGTTTGCAATCTAAGTTATCTTGGTAACAAAGCATTTAATATTCACCGTTAGATAAAAACCTGATTAGATTAAAGCTAATATCTTTCAACCGTTAGATCAAATCTTAGCTGGTTATACACAAATGAAATATACTTCATTTAGGTTTGAGTAACCGTACCTAAACGTGTACATCTAGTTTGTTCAACAATAGTTAACCAATTGGTTAGCCATATGAGCACTTTCATATAAACCTTATTCATCTTCACCATAACTAGTTCAAATGACTCAAAAGAACTTGTTAGAGAGTTGTTCAATTGCTTAGATCTCATAGAAGTATATAAGACACAATCGAAGCAAAAACAATTTTGATTCACTCGAATCGATTCATGAACATTATAGCCACGGTTTGCAAAGATTGCATTCCTTAATATATATAAATGTTTAGTTCATGAATAAACCGTTTTTAGAAAATAACCCACTCAAGTACGCATACCGGTACGCATACTTAAGTATCCGGATTGAGCTTGTTTTCAGTTCACAAACTCCAGCAGAAATTCACAGGATGTGAACTTTTGGAAGTACGCGTACGGGTACGCAGACTTAGCTCCGGACATCCTAAACCAGTACAGTACGCATACTTTGGTTCAAGGATTTTGGACTTATAGAAGTATGAGTTCACATACAATGTTTATATCCATTCAAGGTTATATATTCTAAACTCTCATTTCAATAATTGAAACATTCTTAGAGGATGTTATATAGCGGTTATTCACACACTACTTTTCATCAAAGCGATTTTCAAGAGATTGAAACAACTAACATGACTTTCGTCACGAGTAAAGATGAACTTGGCCAAAGCGAAAGCTTACCAACACATATTTCGAGAAATAGATAATCGAGATAAACTCGGGTCGAAATAGCAAATGTGTATAATCAAAGTCTATATAACAATACGACTTTTGTCTCAAGATAGGAGATAAAATAGATAGACTTTTGAGTGATAGATAAGTTCAAGTCTCCACATACCTTTTTTTCGATGAAGATCCACTAGTTCCTTGAGTAGTTCTTTGTCTTTGCATGATGAACGCCGTGGAGCCTAGAGCTCAACTACACTTACTATCCTAGTCCGAGACTTAGCTATAAGTAGACTAGAAACCAAGACTTATAGTTTTGGCAACTAAACTTGACAAACAAGCTTGAGATAGCAACGCTTGCGAGTTCGAACGAGCAGTGCTTTAACACCAAGGATTTGAGAGGTTTGGGTTTCATGAATATGGAATTATTCAATAGCTCCATGATAACAAAAATTGGTTGGAGACAGGAAAAAGACAAGGACTCTCTCTGGTACCAACTTATGGATGCTAAGTATCTCATTGACAGAAATGTTCTCAATACGGAAACCAAACCCAAAGATGGTGACTCTTGGAAATGGAAAGGTATCCTAGAAGGTATAAATAATATTCAGAAACATAGTTCCTGGAGAATTGGTAATGGGTAAAAAGTTAGAATCTGGGAGGATATATGGATTCCTTCAATCTCTTTTCTTGTTACTAAACCAGATGCTTGCCCTGATGAGATCATTATGGTTGAACACCTCTTTTTACCTTCTGGTGAATGGAACACTACCCTCATTACTACTTGGTTCAATCCTGACATTGCTGAAGCCATCCAAAAAATTGTCATTCATCCTGGTGATGAAGATACAATTGTGTGGAATCTCACCGATTCTGGGAATTTCACAGTAAAATCCCTCTACAAAGCTAAAATGGAGCATCTTTACTAGCAACTGGAAGAATTTGTGGAAAATGGATATTGCTCCAGTTATCCAAATTTTTCTTTGGAAATGTGCTCATGGGATTCTTCCCACTAATGCTAAAACTGCAAGCATTCTGCACTATATTGATCCCATATGCAAGTTATGCAATAATGGAGAGGAAACTATGACACATATGTTTCTAAATTTTCCTACTGCTACTTCTGTGTGGCAATTACTTCTTGTAGCTTCACATGGAATGTTTGATTGCAACACAAATTTCATGGAATGGTTAAACACTTGGTTTTGTTCTGAAACAAATAGTAAGAGTAGCAGAATCTATGATACTGCTTGTTGGTTCATTTGGAAGGCTAGATATGACTTTATCTTCAGGCACATCAATCCTAATGCCAGAAACACTACTATCAGCATCCAACAACACTTATGTAATTACAATAGAGTGCACAATCTGACACATCATATTCTCTATCAGACCCACCACTGTCATGATAGTAGCACTACTATACTTGATGATGCCAACTACTCCTTTGATTCCGATCAAAGAGGAGAATATGGAATCCGAATACAAATCTGTACTCTGCAAGATCCTGAAACTCTTTCTTACTTCACTGCACTTACTGCTAAGGATTTTGCAGGAAACACCATTGGGACTAGAGGATATCCAGGACACGGTGGAGAATGGGGGGCAACAGGAGGAGCTGATCTATCTTTCGAATGGGTCAAAGGAATGCAACATATCAATGTAGAAATCCAAGCTGAGTCCAGGGAAATTCTAGATCGTTTCAAGATGCTCTACCACAATGTTGTTCAAAGAAGATATCATCTAAGTTACCATGAAAATCTTAGAAGTCAAATGAATGCTGAAATAGATATTCAACAACAACTTATTTCTTTTGTTTTAGTTGGTCTTACTTCTATCCACAGACTTCATAACTTAAGTTCCTTTCATTTAGCTATGCATTGTAAGATCTTGATATTTAAGAGTGGTGGTGCTACTTTGGCCATCAGCTCCCCTATGTACTCTCCTTAGGTTTTCTGCCTAAATTTTTCGATGAAAAAAAATTCTCTTTGATTCCAGGGTACATACAGCTGGGATCCCAGGTTGCATTGGATTTGGTTTCTTAAACAAATGATACCAACAAGATCCACCTTCAACTCTAGCAAAAGATTTTGTTGAATTTATTCTAATTTCTTTCCTTTTTGATTCCTCAGCCCCACCAACCACTCTGATATCACAAGTTTTATTTGTTCCACTGTCAGATTCACACATGGGAAATCACAACTTCACGGTTCACCAAAACGTTGACTATCAAAATTACTAGTTTCGGTAAACACTTTTTTACCAAATTTCACAAAAGAAAACACGTAAGCTGATGTACAACAAAATATTTACTAGTTCCGGTAAGGATTAATCTTAACCACGGTGTACTTCCGTCCATCTAATTTCTCCTTTTGTAAAAATTTCAACTATATAAGCTGGTAGTTGTGGTGGTAGTAGTATCTCTCAAATAAAAGTTTCACTTATTCCTCCATATAGCACTTCACTGAAGAACTTTGTGGAGATCAAAAAATGGGAATGAGGGAGAGTTCTAAGGTTTCTGAAGAAGAAGCTCCTTATCTCGCATTACAAACTGATGAATATGATGATAATGAAGCTGCTGTGAAAGCTGATAATTCTCGATTGAATCAGCTCGGTTATAAACAAGAACTCAGCAGGACACTCTCGTAAGTCTATCGATCAGTTCTTACTTTCCTTGGATTGATTTTTCATTTTGCTCCATAACATTTTGAGCTTCATATTTCCATTTTAAGGTCAATTTTCAGATTACTGCGAGATTAAATTACTAAAATCTTGAATTTTTCCCAAAAATAGATACCATTTTAGAATCTTAACTCCATTTATCTATTTGGATTTCATTTACTTGAGCTTCGATCAGTTCTTGATCGGTGATATGATATATGCAGTGCGTTATCAAACTTTGCTGTGACGTTCTCAATC